>JAPMOQ010063827.1:69449-104393 GCA_026543055.1 Argiope trifasciata
CACAATATTAAGGGGCAAAAGAAATTTTTTTCCAGCGATCTACACGCTTCGACATTGACGGTATTAATTCCTAAATTTATATGCTGTTAAATATCCTAAGTAAGAGAAATTTATTTCTCCCATATAAAACTGAAATTCATTACTTTATCAAAAAATAATTGATTTTCCCAAGAATTGAACTCGCATTTTTCACTTTCACTTGAAAAATACTGAAATCCTCGAATTTCACTGATCGAGTTGATTTCAAAGTTCATTATAAACGGCTAAAACTCTACTTAAAGTATTAAAAATGAATCAAATTTAATGAATAGATTAATATTTGAATGAAAAAAAAACTGTATTAACGTCGAGTGTCATCCATTTCAAGTTTTAAAAATGTAACTGATGCATAAAAAGTATCTCATTAACAATCTAGTAAGAACTAATAGCAGGAATTGAAATAAAAAAAAAAGAAGAAGAAACGGAACAAGCAACTGCCAGCTGAGATAACGAACTTCCGGTTAAAACACGTGCATCTGACCTCTCAGCAAATACGAACCGAAACTTACACGTACACTGTCTGCAACAGAAACATAACTTGTATTTTCGACCTTGGCGTCTTCTCAGGGCGACAACGTTCTGTGTGGCTTGTTAACCAATCTCTTTAACTTTTTAATGCTAGAGGACAGATATTAAAAATTTGTTTTAGAAAACCAAAATTTTTTTCATAGAAAAATGAATAATCATTGAATACGCCTGAAATTTTTGCCTCGACAATTTTTAATTCATTCTTCGTTGAATCGAGTAAGTCCGATCCACGCGTTCGTCTTGAGTTTGTTGGTGTCAACATACTTAATTTCTTTCAGAAATGCGGCATATCCAGAATGCTCCAAACATTGTGAGAATGGCGAGGCGAAGAATAAGGCCCTAGAATAAGTAATACGACACCCTTGGTGAAAGAAACATGTAAAATTAAATCCCAAATAATTTATTTATTAGTTAATAATTTATTAAAAATATTTTAATAAATTTGTGAAGCTTTATATGATTTTATTTATTAGTATCCAGGTATAGGACATAATATTATTTTCAGCAAACACCCCTTGTATGATAAAAACAATGCAATTCAAAATGTCATCTCATGAATCCTTCCTGTGATAAATAATAAAAAGTAAAATAGAGGAATTTCATAAAATTTAAATTAATATTCTCTTACATTTTTATTTGAAAAAGTTTACATATTGTTTATATGAAGCTACAGTTTTTCTTCATGTCACGGTTTGTTTGTTTTTAAATTTAAATATATGCAACTATTTCTGCAACATATTCTTTTTTCCAATTCCTATTATTAGTTCAGACTCCCCTTCTCTCTCTCCCACTCACTCTTTCTATATATATATATATATATATATATATATATATATATATATATATATCTTGTTCAAATTTTCAATTGTTAATTAAATACTTTTTATTTATCCACTCAAACTGAAATGCATTTTTTAAACTTGTAGTGGGTGACACTTATTGTTAATACAGTTTTTTTCAAACTATCAGTTCATTCATGAAATTTAATTAATTTTCAACACTTAAAATAGAACTTTAGTAATTTGTAATGAAAATGGAAAACAACGGGCAATAGCTCAGTCTGTGAAATGCGAGGATTTCAGCATTATTCACGTGAAGGTGAAGAATGCGAGATCAATTATTTCGAAAATCAATCATTTTTTGATTCTTAATAATAAGTATTTTATAAAAAGTAACTAAAATAAAAATTTTCTTTGTTGACTTAAGTAGGAATTTAATTTTTTTAATATTGCGTGTCTTCTTTCGGTTAAACTAATGTTAGAAATATGAGCAGTAATGAATTATACCATCTGCTTTCCTCATTATTTATCAATTAATCATCTGCAATTAGGATAAAATGTGTTTTCTGAAAAATATTAGCTCTTTATAATCAATTAATTTCTAAATTCTTTATTTTTCACTTTAACGATCTATCATTATTTATTGATTAAAATAACTAAGTAAAGTGTGAAATTTTTCATCTCTGATATACTTTAACTGATTTGTCTAGTTATTTCATGAAATACCGAGTTATTGTATCAAATAACTAAATTATACACTTTAATGGTAGCATGTGTAAATATTGAAAAAAAAAAAAACGAAGTAAACATAAGAAAACAGATAAGATGTTTTATATCTGACAAAGTTATAATATCTAAATTCTTATAACTGATAAAAAAAATCTAGTTTAAAGAAATTTGTCAGTTAACTATGTTAAACTAGGACTCTTAACTTAATTACATAATTTTTGTAATCGACCTGCTTAAATCTCTCATTTAACGAATCTACAAAACTGTCGAGACGAAAACCTACTATTTCTAGAAAATAAAATATAAGTTTCAAAAAGCAAGATTTTAATAGCGCATTAAAACTTTTTAATATAATTTATCTAATAATTTTTTCATAAAAAATCTTATAATAGTAGAGATTTCAATGCAGACATAATTAAACCAGAACTAAATTTCATTTTCCAGCTCAACACACGTCTAAAAAATTAACAAATTCTTAGTATTTTTGTTTATTAAAAATCTGATTATAAATGGGATGCTTTTTAGCATTCCATTATTATAATTAATATGGAATCTTCTAAACCTTTTCACCAAACAGCATTACCCAAATGAAATAAAAATTTAGCCAAAATAATAAATTTTAATTTTGATCTGGCATCTTATCCACAAAACTGGTTGCTAAACAGTAGAGAATAATAAATCAGGATCGAAGTGAATTTCATTTCATTCTACAAGATTCTATTATTTCAAATTTTTTCTTTGTAATGATCGAGTTTCATTGTCAAAGAAGGGAAGATAATTACTTGGTCGTATAAAATAGATTTTTACATTTGATTAGAAGGAAATAATTTATCTTGATAATAAAAAATGAGTATGAAAACAACAGCCAGAGAATCTGATGCGAGTTCAATACGCCTAACTTTTAATGATTGAACTTGTTGCCAAATTATAGCTTTTTACTTTCTCGAACACAAAATATGGAGTATTATATTCGTCAAAAAATTTAAATATTTCGAATTTTCTCCTCTATTCGCCAACTCGAGATTTTACCGAATCTCCGTGTTTCAGACTTGCCTCCATCCCAATCAAACATCATTTTAGAGTTATGCCTGGCTATCCATCCATCCGTCTGCGATAAGTACAATTCAGAAATGCTTGAAGCTAGATGGATGAAGTTTAGTATACAGTTTTTCTTACCGCCAAATTTGTAGTTTTTTTAAATGAAATTTTAAGCAAAATCCATTTGAACGGAAGTGTATATGTCCAACTGTTTGAATATAAGTTATCATGGGAATGTGCAAAACGTTGAGAGCTAGATGAATGAAATTTGGTAGATAAATTTAATACCTATAGCATGGATTTATCAAATTTTGAGCCAATCTAACAAAGATTAGCTTGTATGTAGATTTCAATATCCAGAAGAATGTAAATGCAGAAACATGAAATGACTTAAATTTCAAATTTGGTGTATAATTTTGTAACAGTAATTATAGTTCTTTGTCAAATGGTAAGATAAATGCAGGAAATTGAAAGTGGGAAAACTTTAGGTTCGAGATCCAAAGAATAGTCGTGTAAGCAGGTCTGGTGCACGTTAAATCTGTCGGGTTCCTCCTGCTGATGGGTTTGTGGAAATCTGGTGAGGGGATGCCAGTTCATATGTCGTTCTCGTCATCTGACCACGCGTTCGAACTTACTAGATGAATCCGCAAAAAGTCCCAGTATTGCTTTAAAACGGGTTGCTAATTAAAACTAAACCAAACTAAGGGTCGCGGTAGCCTGGTTGATAGAACATTAACCTCGCAACCGAAAGGTGGCGAGTTCTGTCCTCGTCTCGTTCAAAGACCGCCATATTGGGAAATGGCAGTTGGGGCACGTTAAATATGTCGTGACTGCAAAGTCCTTTAAGTTCCCATAACAAATTATACCTCTGAGGGTACTGAATCAGTGATGAGTCGGTCTCTGATTTGGATCTCAATTCTGACTTGCGGATGGATGGATGAGTTCGACCACCCCCTAAAAAGGGTTGTGTCGTGTGTGTTCGAGCAAAGTCGTCCTTTCACCTGAACGGTGCTCGTTGACAACGAAAGACGCACACCTCTGCCGTCATTCGAAAGAGCTCCACTCATTCGGGCTTGGTATGACCAAGGGCATTAGAACCACCATCAGTATAACTATTAAATTTCAATGAAATGATTCAAATCAGAAAGTTTTTTCGATAATAATTTACTTGAGATGTATATCACAAGAATGTATTCTCAAAATTTCTAAGACTCCTTTTAATTTGCGAAGGAAATGTGTAAATTATTATCTGTAGAAGCTCTCACAAGGAAAGCCCATACGCTGGAGAATTGAGTCCAGGATGAGATTTTCTGCTATGTTAGTATACCTTTCGAATGTTCATTCATTGAAATTTTAACTTGTTTACTATGGAAATAACTTTTATTAAACTCGTTTCACTATGAAGTTCTTTTTTTTTACAACCTGTATTTTTATTTAAAATAATAGCAGAAAATCGATTTTCACTAGATAATTACATTTGATAAAATATATTGTGGCATATTTAGTAAACATATAAATCAAATACTTCCAAATTTTGAAAAGTTGATTAAGCAAAATGACATTATTTCGAGGTATGATATTTCTTGAAACAACGGGGTATACACGAAACAAAACTAAAATCTCGACTCCATCAAAACTTTTGAATAATTCAATCTACACCTTTCGGTTCCATTTGTTCCCAAGGAATTAGCTGATGTATATTCAGCTAAATCTCTTTCGCTTAATTTAGATGGTTTTGGTGTCAAAGAAGGAAGTCCTGTGTTAATAAATGAAGAATCATGCACAATATTTTTCGTAAATATTTTCTTCAAGATAGTTATATATCATACTTTGAAAATACGAAAAAAAAAAAGTTAAATTAAAAGGTGAAATACTCGACCTTGTACAACGCCTATATGAAAAATATTGTCATTTGAAAGTGAACTGAGCGAATTTGAAATGTTTCCAAGTAAAGTTTTAATGGGTAAGAACGGTGTAAAATATAATGCAATCCACATATTATCTTTAAAAATATCTTTTGAAAAAAGGCGGCATGTCCATTGAAACTGTCTTCGTGGCATAGCGAAATATTTCGTCAAAACCTCATTAACAAGTGTAAGCGCAAAAGGCAGCCAAAACTTTTACGCATTAAAAATTTGTCAACGACGCCAAAACAGCAAAGTGGAGCATTGACTTACTTCTATTATGTTAGGGTTCTATTCTGAACAAGTATTTTTTTAAATTCTTTTCAAGGCTATTTTAGATTAAATTAATTATATTTTAGATTAAATTAAAAATTTAAAAATAGTTTTAAAAAAGATGTTTTCAGTTTTATGCAAAAAATAATTTTTTTTTCTTGTAATTCTTCAAATTATTATTTAATGTTTTTGAAGAAAAATAATTATGATTATAAATAGTTTTTTTTTTGTTTTGAAAATTTCAAAATTTACTTCAATTGACAAATTAAAGATAGTTTCAATTAATAGGTTATTCATTTTTGTAAGCAAAAACAAATTTTTATTCTCTTGCTGCTTGGATTATAACTCAATATTTTTAAAAAAATCTTTAAATGTGGACACATTTTAAAAATACATCTAACAATTAATGAGTTATCAGCTTATAAGTTAATTTCTATAAGCATAGTACTCCTTTTTCATGCAGTAAGTGGAAAATAAATACTCTCCCACCTTGTGCTTGAATTACAATTTAAGATTTAAACAGAAAAATAATTTTGTATATTATTTAAATGCTGATAAATAATAATTTACAATCAATTAAAAAGTATTAAAAAAATTATTCCATTCGTATAAATTTTCAGTTGCATGCAAAAAGAAGAATGAGGTAATTATCATTAAGCAATATATTTTTCAATTATTCTATTTCGATAAATTTTTAATTACATGCAAGAAACAGAAATGTAGTTATCCTAAACACAATGGAAACAAAATACATTTTGAGCAATGATTGCTTACGAAAGCGGGATTTCTTGCAGAGATTATTTGGAAAACAAACAGCAGTTGCTTTCCAAAAATATGCATCTTTCATCTGAAAGTTGGACTAAGTATTATTTACTTTCATATATCATCTTATTAAAAATGTAAGATCATCTGTACACTGTCAGTAATTTAGCACCTGCTTTATTTCTTTTCGATTATTAATACCTGAAACGTGTGCTGAAACACTTATAAATTATTAGCTGATCTCTTTAAATAAGATTTCGTTGAAATAATTTACCATTTATCCAAAATTTTAATTCTTTCGATAATATTACGATGATAATAGTAATTTAAATCACCACCAATAAAGTTAGATTTATTTCCAAGATTAAAAGTTAATTTAGAATTCAATTAATATGTGAGTGAACGTAACTTTTGCAGAAGAAATTGTAATTTTTAACGCATACATTTTGCGTAATATCAGTAAAATTAATTTTTAACATAATTTTTACATAAATATCAGTAATATATTAATTTAAACCGTTTTTAAATTCATGATTTAATGAAATAATTTTGAAAGAAGAATTCTAAAAAACCTGTTCAGGTTAAAACTCTTTTAACTCCTCATCATAAAGTTTATGCTGTATTGAGGTTGTGCCGTTCCACCTCTCTCAGAGAACAGACAAAATTAATATTATATCAGACCATTTTCTTCGAATTGGTTGGTTGAGCACTTTAAAATTTCTAAAGAATGACAATCTTAAAATATATTATTATTCTAAATACCATTCCGAAATCAATTTTCAATTATAATTCGTGCTCCAGACCCATGACACAATTCTAAGAAATTCAATGCTTAAAAAAAATTTAATTTAATTTTTTTTTTCTCTTTCAATGGCATTATTGAATAATTCAAAATATGACTACATTTTTTTTTCCAAAACCATTTCAATACAGTTTTTGTCTCTTAAAATATTAATTCATAATTTAAATTGCTTCTTTATTGTGTGCTCAATGTTTGTTTCTAATTTCCGAACTTCATTTTTTAATGTTTTATTAAAGCTGGAGTATTAACCGGTCATTTTATTTAGATCAATTCACTTGCATTCACAATAAAATTCCATAATTTAATTTTTGCTTGAAAATTATTTTTTTAAAAAATTAATAGAATAATTTTTTTTATTTATTCTATTGCATTAACAAACCAGTTAAAGACTTATTCTTATTTCTTTTGGACACTCTTTTAATATATTCAGTTGACTTGCATTTTCAATAAAAATCTATATCCGATTTTCATTTAAAAATTATTCTTTTTTAAAGTAATTGAATACATTTTGGAATATGAAATATTATATATATATTAATAAACATTGTGGAATAATTATCATTAAAATTAGAAACAAAGCAGCTTCACATACAATTAAATTAAAGAACATATATCCAATTTTAGTTACGACTTTGATTTAAAAAAATTAATAATAATGAATGTATTGGTGAAGCTATTATATTGTAAATGCATTTCTTTGAATAATTGTCTTGGTTTCAATATAAATGAAAAATTTATAATTATGAATTCATAGCATATTGTACAATATTTACAAAAATTCATTAATTTTTTAATGCAATATCCAATGTGATCTTCCAATAATAAATTCTATAAAAATGAAAGAAAAGCAGCATACCCCTTCTCATTCTTTGAAATTTTAGCATTCGTTTAATTTCAGTCAAAGGAAGAATGGAACATGGATAGTGTAAATATTAGATAAACATGAATGCAATAAAAATGGTCAAATGTTTTATTTGCTATTTCAACTCACATATTATTTTAGAGACAGCATATAAGAGTAGATTGCCTTCCTGGAGGAGTTTCAGAGGAGAACTGGCCCACATTTGTGTTTCGCTTGGAGGAAAACCAGGAAAAACCCCCAGCAGCCAGCCCGACCGCAGCGAGCAAGATGTTACTACACAGCACGGTCCAACAGATTCGAATAACGCTGGTTAGGAGCGCAGGTTGGAATTGAACTCGAATCTTTTCAAGTCAGGTGACACCTTAACCAACAAAAGTATGGGACGGCATACAAAGAACTTGTCATAAACACAAACAATCCTATTCCGCTTCAAATCAATATATAGTTGTTGTAATTGACTTCGATCCTTTCACAGTATTATCCTTATAGCCAGGAAAATATTAAAAAGGTTGATTAATAATTTTTATTATTGAATTATGTAAGGTTAATAATAATACGATTAAAAGTGGGACAATTTTAATTAGTCGATATCCATCATGCTGTCATCGTATATACTATTTTCATAACAGTAGAAAATTTTATGAAGTGGTACATCTTTAAATATATAAGACGTAATTACTAAATTAAATGCAATTAAAAAAATTAAAATGAAGAAACCTACATTCTAACTGCAAGAATGAATACCATTAAGGATTGGGTTTGCAAATTTATAATTAAATTCCTGACATGTATTTCGAATAAATTCCACCCAATGTGCATCATCAAATAATCCTCGTACACATTCCTAAAATATCACTTTAGTGATCAGCGTTAAGCACATACATCCGATGATGTTAAAGAGTCTCTTCTCTGCTCTCTGGTATGTTTCGTTCACAACCCTCACAACGTGCTCATCGCTGTTTCCACATCCTTGCAATTCACTAACCACATTATCCTCGCTGCATCCTTCCTCTGCTCTCAAAATGATGAATATGCAGTCGTATCCACATACTAGGGACGTAGGATGTTGAAAGCAGAATGGATTAAAATCGCACAGGTAGCCTGAAGCAAAATCGGAGATGTAGTGGTTGAAACTACTAGCGTCTCAATTTCAACGTGATCCCTACGGGATGGGCGAATCCATCATAAACCACACTTTTCATAGGTAGGGAAGTGGAATCGAGAGGGTCCTGAGATAACGTTGTCTTTTAAATGTTGAGTTGTAGCTCAACACTTTTCCCGGCGTGTTTGTATTGTTGTGTATGGGTACGTTACCCGAAGGAGGTGTCGACATATTAGCTTAAAAGATATATTTCAGTAACCTTCCATCTTATTTAATGATATTTAATACAAATACCTTTTAATCATATTTATAGAATCATTATTTAACATAAATTTTATTTCATATTTTATTAGCTTTCAATACAGCATGTGCCTCTTAGATTATGATTGTATTTTTTTTGTAAATGTTATATGATTGTATGAATATAATGTCTTTATTATCAGAGAAAAAAATATTCTACCTATGATTATATTTGCCTTCACCCTTCAAGAACAGTGTATGTCTATTTTTTATAATTCCTAAAAGAAATCTGCTGAAGTATTTTCTATAATGAAGTATTTTCTATAAAGAATGCTGCTGATGTATTTTCTATAATGTCATTAGATTTAAGAGTTGCTGTTAATTCAGAATTTAAACTAAACGTTTTGGATTTAGAATGTTTTCTGATATTTCGCATTTTCTGCAGTCCCTAAAGATATAGCTGACCCTTTTCTTCTGATGGGTAATCCTTATTAAAAAAGAAAAAAAATTCAAGTAAAATTTTATAATATTTCACACATAGGTTCATGGGGTCTCTTTTAGAATGTACCGAGTGTTCGAAAATTGATTATTCAAAATCAGGTGTAGTATTGGCAAATTGAATCTTGAACAATATTTAACAATAAAAAGCAGCACATTGCATAAATTCTGAGAAGATATACTATAGTTTCAGTTACTTAGGTAAATAATTTCTTCTTATAGCTTTTTTTATTTCATTGATTTTTGATTCTGAAGTTGTATTTATGGCAGCCATGTTTTTCAGTTGTAATATTTTTTTTCTATTATACATGATCTTATTTTTAATAAAGTTTACACATTTTGCTTAGCATTTTATATGTAGTTTGTACATTTAATATGTGTCTTTATTTATTGTAAAACCTTCTTAATAATGTTAATTCCTCTCATTAAAATTTTACACTGTAAATAAGAGCAAAATATATCAATTCAATAGACATAAAAAAATTTTGTGTTAATATTTTAATTTAGTAGTTACATGCTAAACAATTTGCTATTTTTATTAATTGATTTTTGAAAGTCATTTAGTAAAATATTCTACATCCAAGGCGTCTTCTATAATGCAGTGTTTGTTAAACTAACTCGGTCAAATATTCAGGCATAATTGTTTTTCATTGTTATTCTTATAAGTTATGAGAATTACATATATAATTTTGTAAATTGCAGATTGTGAGGGTTTTTTTAAAAATCATTAATCACTTACTAAAGAATTATTTTGCAGACATTCGGTTAAGTGTGGTGTTATGGGTATACCAATCTGTAAATATTCCTTACTACTGCAACATTCTTATATTATATATGAATAAAAAAATTTCCTATATCTATAGCTGAGCATGCACAATGTTTTCTATGTTAACTGATAATATATTGTCTATACTTAGCCATTCATATTTCAGTTACTTTAATGATTTCAGAATAAACCTAATGAAAACCAATATATCATTTTCTTAACTGAGTCACAAAAATGAGCTTGTAAGTAAATATTTAAAACAAGTTTAAATCAAATTACTTTCATTCTATTTACTTTGTTCCTTGACTTTTCACATTTGCTATAACTTTGTTTCTAGAATGTCCATCTAACTTTATTATACATATTTTAAAAAACAACAAAATATATAATATAAAATTATAGAATTATAATATTTTTCTCATAGAAAAGAACATATTTTTGTATAATACTATATTTATAATATTCTTTTAAGTTTTGTCAGTTTTTTTTTTCTGCCTCTTAAAGTGTAATAGCTCAAATTAAGTTTTTCAAATGATGAAATATATTTGATGCTTTTACAAAGTTCTTTGTTTCTAATAACATTGCAATGCTATATATTTTTAATAATTAAGTGAAATATACCAATGTAGAAACTGAATTGCATCCAAGATATTAAAAAAAAATCTACATTTAAAAATTTCCTTTTTTTGCTATATTTAATAAAAAGTTAACTGCTATAGATATTTTATAAAAGGTTATTTAAATTTATTAAATTAAAAATTTCGGTAGCGTATCTATTCACTATCTTTAAGTTATCATCAAGTTCACCCAATTCTCGAGAGCTAAAGTTCTACAGATTAACTAGTTTATTTAGCATAATTATAATATATAAAAAATATATATTATTTTTAATATTTAACAAAATGTTCTTTTATTAACCCATTACAAGGGTAAAAACGAACTCATTTTTTTATTCACTCCATACATAACTGGATTCCATGAATGAAATAATCAAATAATTTTGTGGACAAATATTTTCATATACTACTAATGAAGTTGAATTAGTTTTTTTAAATGAAATTTGCTGTTTTTCCACTATAATAACCGAAAAGATCACTAAAAAAATATTTTTACATTGGGTTTTTTTAATTATATCTATTGAATTGTAGAACAATTATTTTCATTTAAAAAAATATTTGCCAACCTACACATAATAAGTTACATTACTACACGAAAATCCAAATCCTTTTCATTCATTTATCATGTAGTTCATCGCATGATTTTCGCCTATTACTGAAAGTCAAGAAGTATTCTACTTAATATCTGAGCAATTTTAAAAAGTGAACTCAATACGTCAAACTTAGAAGATAGATAAAAGGGTTATTTACATTTTCAACAGTGCCATGATGTCATGTAACAGTCTCTATGAGAAAAGTTTATAATTACCATACACAGACTGTAGTGATTGGATTTTCGAAGCGTTAACAAAATAAATGTTCATAGATGGCGCTAGGCAACTAGCGCCAGTGTAATGGAAAGAGTGAGATCATTCGAGTGTTAGCTCTTAGCGAGGGAGTTACTGCGCAGAGTAACTCCAACGAATCTGGAATAAAATTGTTAAGTTTTTCTATTTGACTATTTTTTTTCTAAGCACTCACGAACCAGCCACGACATTTGGCGCAGTCGACAGGATTGAGAATCGAGTGCTATTTTTGATGAATTTAGAATTCGATAAAGGTGTGCTTTCGGTATCGATATGGCCTTCCTAGGCAGTGCGAAAAAAGAAGATTAGAAGTTGTTGGCGGAAGAGCTGGGTGAAACTGTTTCATTAGAGATGAAAATTGTGGATTTAAAAAAATTAATTACTGGAAGTAAAAATTACGAGGAAGAGTTTGTGAAGAAACAAATGATAGTTATCATAGAAGATAGAAAAGAGAGAGAAGATCAAAAACGAAAGCAAGAAGAACGAGAATTTGAAGAAAGAAAAATTAAAGAAGAGCGGGAATTGCAGGAGAAAAAGGTACGAGAAGAACGAGATTTTGAAGAAAGAAAAATTAAAGAAGAGCGGGAATTGCAGGAGAAACAGGTACGAGAAGAACGAGAATTCGAACTTGAGAAACTGAAGCTGCAGTATTCCAGTTTACCAGTGGATGTCGAATTACCTACTCCAAAGATAGAACTCAGGCACGTGATGCAGAAATTTGATGAGAAGAACAGTGATATAAGTTTATATTTGCTGTTGTTTGAGAGGCAAGCCGAGTGGGCTCAAATAAAACGAGAAGATTACGTGTCTCATCTATTAGGATTATTACCAGCGGATATAACTCAACTCATCGCTCGAGAGCCAATCGAGAAAGTTAAGGACTATGACCATGTCAAAAGTTTGTTAGTGAAACGATTTAAACTCAGCCCGGAAAAATTCAGGCAAAAGTTTATGAATCATTTTAAAAGACCGGAGACTACCTGGTGTGATTTTACTTACGAGCTTAAAAATTATTTTGAGCAATGGATTCAAGGATTAGAAGTAACTACTTTTGAAAGTTTGTCGGGTTTAATCATAACAGAACAGATAAAGCGGAAAGTACCCGCGGATATTAAAGAACATTTTATTGATGTTTGGTCACAATTCACGAATCCAAACGAAACTGCAAGCAAATTAGATGATTATGAAAATGTGCGATCGAACAGTGTGAGGAAAAAGAAAGAATTATATCAAGAGAATAACTTTTCTAAACATCAAACCTACGACGAAAGAGAAGAGAGACATTTTTCGGAACGGAAATATATACCCCGCAACAACGAGAATTCAGAAATAAAAGCTTTCATAAAAACGAAACTACAAATTCAAGGAAAGTAACAAGAGACTGTTACGTTTGTGGATTGTCGCATTTTGCTAGAGACTGTCCAAATAGACATAAAAAATCGCAGTTGAGAGAATCTGCGGCAGAAAAGAAACGGGAAGACATTTTAACAGCGGAAATTCAGTCGGAATTAATTAATGGTGAAAAAAACTTAAATGTCAACCCTTTACAATACGTTGATATTTGTGTGGACAATAGAGAACTGAAAACCCTAGTTGACTCTGGTGCTATGATACCAGTTTTAAATTCGAAATATGTGTCAAGTGAACAAAAAGAAAAAGGAAAAATCATTTTAACAAGTGCATTTGGAGAAAGGATTAACGCTACTCTTTCGAGTTTTCAAATATCATTAAAAGATAAAAACAACGAAGGATTTTCAAGGCCTATTGAGATAGTTGCAGCTGTCACGGATAGAGTTCAAGAGCAGTTCATCCTCCCCCCCTCTGTATTAAACTTATTGGGGGAAAGCATAAACCACAGCAGCAGCCAAAACCCGTCTGTGTTGGAGGCGCCGATGGAAGAGAGCTTTGATGAATTTATGATTTGTTGTGGTGTGAGTCAGAGAGAAGAACAACCGAGCGGAAATGAAAGCGATTCTTTGGATATGAAAAACAAAATTAATGCATTGAAAAAAGAACAGAAAAAATGTGATACTTTGCAGTCGGTAAGAAGAAATGTATCTCTTGGAAAAGGAAACTTTTTTATGAATGATGAATTAATATTCCACAGGGATAAAATATTAGGCGAAAAAGTGAATCAGTTGGTTTTGCCCAAAAGTAAGAGACAGCAAGTTCTTAAATTAGCCCATGAATCAATTTTCGGATGCCATTTGGGATTAAAAAAGACGAGTGAAAGAATTAAATACAGTTTTTATTGGCCAAATATGACGGATGATATTAAAAACTTTTGTAAATCTTGCAAAGAATGCCAGTTGAGGAGTCCGGAAAAAATGATTGATAAAATTCCTATCACTCCTGTTCTCCGTCCGGAA
Source organism: Argiope trifasciata (assembly GCA_026543055.1). Lineage (NCBI taxonomy): Eukaryota > Metazoa > Arthropoda > Arachnida > Araneae > Araneidae > Argiope > Argiope trifasciata. The sequence goes on from JAPMOQ010063827.1 coordinate 83,603, forward strand.
TTGCCGTTTGAGATAGTAAATATAGACCTAATAGGACCCATTGAACCTCCTTCTGCTCGTCGGCATAAGTATGTATTATGTCTAATGGACCAGCACTCTCGATGGCCGGAGGCTATCCCTCTTCGTTCGTTAACGGCTAAAGCTACGTGTGATGCTTTATTGGAGATATTTATGTGGACTGGAATACCCAATGTTATTGCAAGTGACAATGGAACGAACTTTATTTCTAAGTTAACCCAGGAATTCATAAAAAGATTAGGTTGTGCTCCCAGATTTACGACGCCTAACCATCCAGCTGGAAATGGTCTTATAGAAAGATATAATAGGGTGTTCAAAAATTCACTGCATCACATTATCAGAACTGATCCGAGTAACTGGGATAAATACATTCCGTATATGCTTTTTGCGTACAGGGAAGTTCCCAACTGTACGACGGGTGTTTCGCCATTCAAGTTGATGTATGGACGTGAAGCAAGAGGACCTCTCAGTGTCCTAAAGTCGAGCTGGTGTGGTGATATTGCCATTCCGTTAAACATGGAGAAATCAGTTGTGGATTATTTACAGGAGCAAAAAATAAACTTAGAAAGAGCTGCCGAGGAAGCATCCCTCATCGCTTCTGGTAAACAGCAGGCATATGCAGAATATTTTAACCGCCGAACCGCTTCTAAGGAATTTAAGCCAGGTGACCAAGTTTATTTATTAATACCTGATTCATCGAACAAATTGTATGCCCGTTGGACTGGTCCCGGAGAAGTTATCGAGCATTACCCTCCACATTCATATAAAGTAAAACTTAGCGATGGAAAAATTCGGCATTGTCATGCAAATAAAATTCGGAAATACTATCCAAGAATTAATGCTGTAGGCATGATCTTTGAAGATGATGCAGACTTTGGAGAAGTTTATTCATCTCCCAGTTGTAAAAATGTATGTTCCTGGAAGGAAATATTTAATCAAGTGGATTTGCGACATCTTTCTGAGGGAGTGAAATGTCAAATCCTGAACTTATTGCGGAATCATCGTTCAATATTTACCAGACAAGTTAGAGTTGCAAAGGTTGGTCATCACAAGATAAAATTAGAAGACGGTAAAGAAAGGAAAAAACCTTATGTGTACAGGATTCCCGAAGCGTTGAAACCTCAAGTAGACTCCCAAATCGAAGAACTCCTTAAACTGGGTCTAATAGAAGAGAGCTCAGCTGACATAGCTTATCCTATAGTCTGTGTAAACAAGAAGGATGGATCTATCAGGATGTGTGTGGATTATCGAGCTTTGAATGCAGTGACTAAAACCGATGATTTCCCAATGGAAGACGCAACGGAATTAATATATTCTATAGGACAGGCAAATGTGATTAGTGTGTTGGATCTTTTGAAGGGATACTATTCGCTTCCCATGGAAGAAGATTCGCGGGATTATACATCTTTTAAGACCCATAGAGCTCAGTATCGTTTTAAGGTAATGCCTTTTGGACTGAAAAATGCAGCGGCAACTTTTCAAAGGGAAATGAACAAAGCATTGTCGCCATACAGAGAATTTTGCCGCGCTTATATTGATGACATTACTATATTCTCTAATGATATTCCCTCTCACTTGGAACACCTTCATGTGGTGCTGGATAAATTAGAAGAGCTTCAATTCACTGTTAATCTTTCAAAGTGTGCTTTCGCGAAATCTGAAATTTCATACCTGGGACATATAATTGGCTCAGGAAAGCATCAAGCTAATCCAGCTAAGTTAGAAACGATCTCTCATTTGCCCGTACCTGAAACCAAGAAACAACTACGTAGTGCTCTTGGCCTGTTCAACTATTATCGGGATTATATTGCGAATTTTGCCGAGATTGCCTTTCCATTAACGGAACTAACAAAGAAAAGAAGCCCTGATGTATTGCCTTGGTGTGAAATGCATAGTGTTGCTTTTGAAAAATTAAAATCAGCATTGCTACATGCTCCTACTCTACATACTCCGAATATGAGCAAACCCTTTGTGATTTATTGTGATGCCTCGTCAATCGGGATTGGCTCGTGTTTGTCACAGATTGTTGATGGAAAAATGTGCCCTATAGCTTATGCAAGTCAAAAGTTAAACAAAAGCCAACAATCTTGGTCGACAATTGAACGGGAAGCATTTGCTATAGTTTGGAGCTAGAAAAAGTTTGAAACCCTTGTGTTTGGATCCGAGATCCACATTTTTACCGATCATAACCCCCTTCCTTATCTGACCAAGTGTGCTCCTCAGTCATCTCGACTACAAAGGTGGGTTTTCGCCTTGCAGAGATTCAACATAACATTAAAACATTGCCCTGGTTCTAAAATGCCGCATGCTGATGCTCTGTCACGTTTGTTACCAAAATAGACTGAAAAACATTTTTTTGAATATCATTTTTTTATTTTATATATCAATATGTGATTAATGACTATTAAATAATAATATTTTGTGCTTCATATTTATATATAATTAGTTTAATAGTTCTTTATTGATTATCATTTTCTTAATATGTTGAATAATTGGTATTCGCAAATTTGGTTAAGAGTATGATGTGCTAACTATTTGAAATAGGATTAGTTACAAGAAAATAACTTTTTCTAGTGTTTGTTATAAATTTTCAATTAGCAGTTTTAGTTATGTTTGAAATATCATCTGAGTAATGTTTATAAAATAAAATTCTTTCTTAATTATGTATTAATGTTTACTAAGTGATTATATTCATTATAAATTTGTGTTTATTAGCTGATAAGTGATTATACACATTAAGTATATATATATTATTAATGTGTATTAACTGATAAGTGAAATTCGTATTATCAGGATGGTATTTGTATACAATTGTGCATTTCTTATTTTTACCACACTCTTTTAAATGTTTGTTAGTAATTAGATCTTCATTTGAGTTAGCTTTGCATTTGTATTTGCATTTATTTTTACTTGGATAATTTGATGGTATTAGATACGTGTGAAAATCCAATTCATAAATTTAATTCAGAGATGTGTTTATGATTTCATATAAACACTACTCTTACGTTGGGGGTGTAATGATTGGATTTTCGAAGCGTTAACAAAATAAATGTTCATAGATGGCGCTAGGCAACTAGCGCGAGTGTAATGGAAAGAGTGAGATCATTCGAGTGTTAGCTCTTAGCGAGGGAGTTACTGCGCAGTAGTGATGGGAAATCTCGTTCATTTGAAAGATTCGGTTCAAAGTCGTTCGTTCACCAACTTGACCCGTTCGTTCAAGGTCGTTCGCGAACGACCGATTAGGACTTTTTGAACGAAAGAGTTAGGCTCTTTCGTTCGTGAACGAATGAGTAGGCTCTTTCGTTCGCGAACGAATGATCTAGACTCTTTCGTTCGTGAACGAACTGATACATTGCTTTCGACTCACTACGTCATCATGGGACAAACCGGAAATTTCCGGTTTTATTGAGTGTCAAAGGAAGGCAACTTCTACCTGTACTTTTTGACGCATGCGCTGTTACTTAGCCATATGTAGTTCGTTCCGAGAAGATGGTATGCACAAAACAGAGAATGGGGGAATGAGAACTAATGATTCTCTTCCCCTCTCACAGAATGAAGACACAGGCTTTGTACTTTTGATCATTTCGCAGTTATTGTACTGCTTGACATTACACAGTTATTTAATGATTTTTAATGCTTTTTTTAGAAGCGTTTCTTAGGTCAGTTTTTATTTTATATTTTATTATGAAATATAAGATTGGTTATTTTGACAGTATGGAGTTTTCAATCACGTTTAAATAATTCCTTAAAAATCTAAGCTCACCACTGTTTACTAAGTATAAAAGTATTTCTTTTTTCGAGATTTTACATCATTATAACATTTTTCAATAAATTTTAAAGTAACATTATAAATTAGCATTTTGTCATAATTTTAATTATTCAGCTTTTATTTTTAAATTTTATTTACTTTTATTTCCTGGAATATATGCCAATAGTCTTGTCTACTTAATAAAGAGCAGGATTCACTTAGACCATGAGTTTTCGGAATATTGATATTCCTATTGTTTTATACTTGCACAAATTTGATTGGATTTTTATTGTTTAAGAGCTATACTATTGCATTTATTCCTATAATAATAATAATAAACAATAAATAAACAAAAGTTTTTTCTATATTGTCGTAATGCGCGTATGTATAGATTCAATATCTGAATTAATTTTAAAAATACTACCGAAAAATGTACTTCAAACTTTTTGAAAATTTATTTAATTAGCGGAAAAAGTTGTACTGTCAAAAGACTGAGAAGTAAACGCACATATATTTAATTTTAAAAAAGATGCAAAAAGGGGTTTTGTGCAATTTAATGCAGCAAATTCTTAAATTAGCACCCTTCAACTCAAGAAATAACCACGAGCCAAAACTGTTAGTTATAGTTTCAATGTCAGTCAATCATCTAGAGAATTTTGAATATTGCATACAGGGATTTGATACCGTATGCACAGGCCGGTCCAGATAATCAAATAGACGTCTAAAGAAAAAAAAATTGGATTTTTTTTAATTCAGGGGAAATTAAGTTTTTACTTTCATTCCATTTTTGAAAGCTGTGCATTAGGGCTTATTCAAATTAAAATGAAGAATTTTTTAGATTTAAAAACGTTATTTCCAAGTGTTTTTTTTTTCATGCTTTCAAATTTGAACTCTAAATTTGTATGTTTTTACTGTTGTTGTTGTTGTTATCGGTCACTGACTATCACTGATACACCAAAAGCTCTGACAAACTTTGAATTTATGCTTAAAAAATTTAATTAAAATTTTTCAAAAATTAATCATTTAATTTTAATTTATTTTTAATTTAATTTTCTTTTAAATCCGGGACACTGAAATCATGTTTTTTGAAGATGAACCGTATTTAAAAGTTTTGTATGTAAATTTTTATAACATTTAATATTAAATCAAATTGCTTGTATAAAGGCTAAGTTAAAAAAAAAACATAGGTTTTAGATGTTTGGATAGGAAGATAGTGATGTTGCATTATTTAATGAGCCATACAAAGCTTATTCCGTGTCTGCATATTCAGCCCATAGTCATGATGTAGTTAAAATAGTACAATATAAGAGAAAAACCATTTTTTTCCTTTTTTATTTAAACATTTATTTTATATCTGTAGCCTATATTACAATTAATGAACGTTTTCCTTCTTTGTCAGCATCAAAAATTAAACAAGACATTTTGCAATTTACGAGAGCAGTGTAATTAATGTCTGAGTTCTATATGAAAAAAATCTCTAATCGAGAGATTTTCTTTTCAGAAATGAAGATAAAACAACATTGAAATAAGGAGATTCATTTGAAAGAAGTAGTAGCTTAATAAGATAAATATTAAATATTATTACCCCTTATTATTTGTCCTTAGATGCTAATTCGTTCGTCTTCTCCTTTATGTAGTAATAGACAAGATATAATTAGTATTTTTTTTAAATAAATAATTTATTATGATAGCAATGCTCGTCATTTAAGCAAAATTTATTTCTTATTTTTAAAGGTAAGAATAAAAGAGCATACGAAAAAAAAAGAAGAGTAAAATAAAATATTCGACGTAATTCATTTTATGACAATAATTGTAGCATAAATAATTTATGAAATACTTTTTTAAAGTATTATTATTAAAACAAAAAGTAAAATTTAGTATCATATCAGCAAAGTCGTAAATGATTCCTAAATCTTTTACTATTAAAACTCCCTGAAATCCCTAGTATAAAAAATTGTTCATCTCTCCCCCCCCCCCTCGAAAAAAATCTCACACTTTCTGATTCTACGAGTTGAACACTTTTACCTCCCCTGAAGCTTTCCTTTTTGCTAGACGAGTATCCAAAATTTGTAGTGATAAAAGAGCCAAACACCATGTAATCAGCTCAAGGTCAACTACCAGTCTTCCTAAGTGATAATGTCCCCCCCCCCAGCTTTCACATTCTTTTGCGGACATAACCACAAACATCTGTCTTCTTATCTCTATGCGGTTCAAGCATGAAATTAGCAAGTTCCATATTGTCGGTCGCGAACGAAAATAGCCAGGTCCACACAGTTAATGAACTGGAATAGCCGGGTCCACACAGTCGGTCGCGAACGAGAATAGCCAGGTCCGCACAGTAATTGAACTGGAATAGCCGGGTCCGCACAGTAATTGAACTGGAATAGCCGGGTCCACACAGTCGTTCGCGAACGGTAATAGCCAGGTCCACACAGCTAAAAACGGGAATAGCCGGGTCCACACAGCTAAAAACGGGAATAGCCGGGTCCACACAAGTAGTATATACATGCTAGTATCTGTATCACTTCTTTGTGGCGCTCGCCACAATGTGGCTGAGTGAAAGTTGTCCGCGATGTGGGTGAGGAAAGGTTTGCCCCTTCTCCAGGTGTTGGCTGCGTCCACGATGTGGCTGACGCCAGTTTACCTGCTAGTGTTTGTGTCACTTTTTTGAAAGGTGTTAGTGTTTGTATGAATGAATTCTTTGTGATGTTCGGCGCAGCGGAAATATCTATGCAGGATAGGGTTGGCTTGAAAAAGAAAGGAGAGTTCTCTTTTTTTTTTGCGCATGTGTGTGTATGTGTGTGTGTGTGTGTGTGTGTGTGTGCGCGCGCCCACGTGAGCGCAGGAGGTTCGCAACTAAAAGAAAGAATGCTTTGTTTAAACGTTCGATGCGTCTGCGAGAAAAATGTCTCCTCGGAGATTAGAGCAGGAAGCGAGAGATGATAAAAAACGACTAGTGTTTTTTTTAAGTTCATTTACGCTTTGTCTTTAAAGAGTGCAACACACTATGACGAGTAACAGTCTAGTTTTGAAAAAATAGAATGGCGTTGACTCTCTCTAGTTGTAAACAAGGGGGGTTAATAACTTTTTTAATTATCATTCTGATAATAATTTTAACATTTCCTTTTATTTTTCACAGTGATGAGTGTCGTTATCCGAATAATATTGATTTAAAAAACTCATCATGTTTCTATTCGGAAAATTTAGGACGTAGACTATATTTTCACATATGCGAGAGAGAAAATCAAAAAGTGTATGACATTCGATACTTTTGGAAAGAGGAACCGAATCTTGTTAAACCGCAAATTATCGGCGTACAGCTTATCGGTGAGGAATTCAAAAAATTATGTAAGCAATGCTCAAATTAAAGCATCCTAGCACTTGTTTAATCGCGGGTCAATCGGGTAAGACAACTTTAGTTCGTGAAATGATTAAAAAGAAGATTTACGATGGAAATATTAAAAATATCAAATGGTGTTATAATTACTCATCACCTTGGTTTTTGGAAGAACCAGACATAGATTTTATTGAAGGTCTTCCGGAAAACTTTGAAAATGTTGATTTATTTGTAATTGATGATTTACAAGATCGACTCACTGAAAAGATTTCCGAATTGTTTAGGGTTGTATCCCATCATCGAAACATAAGTGTAATACTGTTGTTACAAAACTTGTTCCCAAAATGCAAAGTAATGCGAGATATCAGTTTAAATTCTCATTACATAATGTTATTTAAAAACTCTCGCGATATGAGTCAAATCAATTGTTTTGCCCGGCAGCTATATCCACGTAATTCACGGTTTATGGTCGATGCATATATAAAAGCAACCGCTCGACCATATGGTTATTTAGTTGTGGATTTACATCCCAGAACGGAAGAAGAGCACAGACTTAGAGAGTCATTGTTTCCTGATATGTATGGTGTTTATTGGATTTATAGACCAAAATGAATAGGCTAAAAAAGAATTACAGTTTTTTAAACTTGCTCTCAAAATCATCACCTCGACAAAGAAAAATGTTGTTGAAAAATGCTACGAAATCGCAGATTCTGTCATTGAGTGAAATATGTTTAAATATTTTAGCTGGCAATATTCCGGTGAATATTAAAAAAATACGCAAATACAAACAGTGCATTAGAAAAATAGCATGCCGAAAAACTCCAATAAATACAAAGAAAAATTCTTTAATAAAACAAAGCGGTGGTTTCTTAAATTTGATCTTACCTTCTCTAATATCGGGTATATCCGGATTAATAGGTAAGGCCATTGATAAGAGACTGTAACGACTAAAAAAATTATATAAAACAGAATGCGAAGTCTAAGTAATGCATTCGGTGTTCTGAAATCATGTCTAAGAGAATGGCTCTAGTCCCTCCAGAATTTCTAATGGGTCATCAACAACAAAAACCAGAATTAAGATTAGAAAATGAACTTTCACAACTTTTAGAACGAGAACAGTTACCGGACGATCACAAGGTGAAGCTACTAAGTCAACTACTCACTAGATATCAAAACGCCGTACACGAACCTGCGGAACCTATCCGAGTAAGCATCGTCGACGAAAACGAATCTCCTAAAAGTGGAGTAAATAGAATTATTGAAAATATTAAAGAAGATGCCGAAATAGATCCCATTCTGAAGGATATTATATTATCTTCTCCTCGTTCACATACGAAATATATTCCTTCTATTGTTGAAAAATTAATGACACGAGGCTATTCTTGGAATGAATACGGTGAAATGACGCTAGATAATCGTCCTATAAAAGACTCGCGAGTGGTGGACTTTTTTTCATATCTTTTGAGAAATACAAAAACACAACTCGAACCTCCGCATTTTCAAATATTTTTAAAAGCAATACAAGAAATAAATATCCCACATAGTTGGATAGGCAATAAAAAATTACTCTCACGTTTAAAGCTTAAGAAAACTGATGGAACATTGAAAACAAGTGCATCCTCTCCAGAATTAGATAATGATAATGACAGTGTGAAGTTTTCTACAGCTAGTGAACAGGGAGGATGGCAGTCGCCAAGTCGAATGATAACGAAGTGGCAGAAGTATTAAACTCTATATATTATGATGTTCAAAATCCTGCATCGTATGGAGGAGTGATAAAACTCGCTAAAGAAGCAAGAGTCCCCCTAAAAGCAGCAAAAGAATGGCTAATGAAACAAGATACCTACACGCTCCACAAGCCGATACGATTCAAGTTTCAACGTCGAAAGACTTTATCACATGGAATCGGAGATCTGGTTCAAAGTGATTTAGTTGATATGTCAAAATTTTCTAGACAAAATAAAGGTATAAAATTTCTTTTGACTTCGATTGATGTATTTTCAAAGAAAGCCTATATACACACACTAAGAAATAAAAGTGCTAACGAGGTCTTTAAAGCTTTTACGAAACTATTGAAGCAAACGGGTTCTATAAAACATTTGCAAACAGATCAGGGAAAAGAGTTTTATAATAAAAAACTTCAACTTTTATTTGCGAAAAATAAGATCAATCATTACAGTTCACATAGTGAACATAAAGCAAGCGTGGTGGAGAGATTTAATCGCACTCTTAAAAACAAATTATTTCGCATTTTTACTCATAGAGGTTCTTATAAATACATCGATATCTTGGATGAAGTTTTAAAAAGCTACAACAACAGCATTCATCGCAGTACATCTTTCGCTCCCAATCAGGTCACTTCAGAATTGGAACCTGTTATTTTTAACAAACTATATGGTTATCAAAAAAACGCTAGCTTCAAATTTAACATCGGAGAACAAGTAAGAATATCAAAAGCCAAGAAAACCTTTAGACGTGGATACTTACCGAACTGGAGTGAGGAAGTATTTACTATAGATGAGCGTTTCGCTTCTAATCCACCGACGTATTTTCTGAAAGATTTGGCAGGAGTGAAATTAAAAGGACGATTTTATGAAAGCGAACTTCAAAAAATTCGCAAAGATACAAATTCCTTTTGGAGAATCGAAAAGATAATAAGAACGAAAGGCGTGGGTTCTAACAAAGAATATTTAGTAAAGTGGAAAGGTTTTGATAATCGTTTCAATTCCTGGGTAAAATCGAAATGGATGAAAGGACTTCAGATTTCTATTTAACATTACCGAGTAATGCCAACATGGATTACTTTCCAAAGAACACACAATCATTCTATAGGACAAAATTATCACACCCATTGACACTGTTCGGCGAGTGGGAAGTTGCTCTTTCTGAAATTTGCATACCTCGTAACTGGTTTAATATTGGAGATCATAATAATTCGTATTCCATTTTGTTGGAAGAGGAAAGAAAAATCAGCAAAGACATGCAACAGCTCGAAATTAAATTCAGATATGAACCGAGCGAAGATCCTGAGGAGTTCTTTAGAACGTTGAACAATCAAATTGCTAGTTATGTTCAAGAAAATGCAAAATTTTCATTTAAAGCAAGTACAAACGATGTCGATCTTTTTCTATCAGAGGGATTTGAAATACATATAGAACAAGCTAAAGCTTCTAAATTTTTGTATATTTTGAATTTACCAGATATGGATATCGTTTTGAACACATCAAGATCATTTAAGTTTCGTCCATCTCAGCAATCTGCATACGATTTAAGTCTTTTTATAGTTAACGAAAATCCTCTGGCTGAGACGGAACATACAATCCCTCTGAGATCGCATTTGAATGATAACATCATGCCAAAAACACCAGAAGAATTATTTGAGAATATAAGAGAAAATATTAAATTATTAGGTTTAGATAATTTAATTCAAATCATTTATAATGATTTTACAAGCGAGGTCGACATTCATCTTGCTAAGAATATCGAAATTCATTTTACACGGGCTTTAGGAGAATCCTTACTTGAAAAATTGAATTTAGAAAAAGATACCCTCGTGAAAGGTATTAGCACTTTTAAAGTAAACAGAGCACATCCTATCAAAAAAGATGATCATTTTAAAATAATAGTTAAAGAATATTTTGAAACAATCGAAGTTTTTAAGCTAACATATGAGCTATTTCTAAATGTTGGAATGTATAAAACAGAAAAAGAATTATTTAAAGCTTTTCAATTTGTAACTCTAACACAACTACAAAATTCGCATGTAGCTATTGAAGTTCCTCCACGTGTTGAACTTCATCTAAGTCAAGGACTCGCCGATCTATTAGGATATACTGAAAAGAAAATGTCGACCGGTTCTTACATAGGAAAATACCCATTCCAATTAAATGCGGGGATTTCGGAAATATTTGTTTATAGCGATATAGTTGAGTCTCATCATGTCGGCGATACTTTTTCTCCTCTCTTGCGAATAATCCCTTGCATGAATGAAAAAGATGAACAGATAGTTAAATATTATGAAAAACCTCTATACTTCCCTGTAAAAAAAACTTTTATAGAGACTGTTGAAATAGATCTTCGCACTAGCTCTGGTGATAATATAATTTTTACCGGAGGAAGAACTTATGTAGTACTTTCATTTAGGCGAAAACCTATATATTAGATCGTTTTGTTAAAATTCTCTCATTCCTTTTATTTATGCTAGACACGATGCATCTAAGCAAAAAAGATTGTGAAATATATTACCAACACCAAGTTGGTGGAAATTATTTCCAAGGATCTCCTTATCAACGTGGTTATGGGTTTTTTGGCGATCTGAAACGTTATATCACACCGCTAGCATTGCGTGCATCAAAATATTTGGGGGGTCATTTGCTAAGGACAGGTAAAAATGTGGTGGGTGATATAGCTAGCGGAAGATCGCTTAAAGATTCGGCTCGAACACGTTTTCGGGAAACTTCAAAACAAATTCGAGATGATATTTTCAAGAAATTAGAGGAACAACAACAAATAGGAAAAGGTATAAAAAGACGAGCCAAGAAGAAACGCACTCAGATGAAAGCAAAACGACGCAAAACGCAGACGACAGATATTTTTTCATAATGGATGAAAAATCAAACATTTGTCTTAAAAGCGAATTGGATTTGTTTTCAACTTTGCCAACTCAATTAGCCATAGATTCCTCATCGTTTGTGCAAATACATCCTTTAGCTTCACTAAGCGAAGCATCTCCCCTCGAGTTTTACATTAGCGGAAATGGAGAGCATTACTTAGATCTAGCTCATAGCATATTGCATTTACAGATAAAAATTTTAAAAAAGAATAACTCTACAACAGGAGATAACGACCACGTTGCTCCTATTAATTATATTTTGAATGCAATGTTTTCCGAATTTAGCGTTTTTCTAAATGATAAACAAGTTGCTAGCCAAAGTAATTATTCTTATCGATCTTTTTTGGAAAGTTTGCTTTTTTCATCAAAATCAAGTCAAGATTCTCTGCTGACTTCGGGTTTGTTTTACAAAGATACGGCTTCACAACACGATAATATTGCCGCCGATAGCACAAATGAGGGATTCAATAAAAGAAAATCAATCTGCAAAGCTTCGAAGTTGGTTGACTTAATAGGAATTCTTCATTATGATCTAGCCGCGCAACCTAAACTGTTGATAAATGGTGTAAATGTTCGAATTAAATTGGAACGACAAAAAGATTCTTTTTCTTTGATGTCAACCGGAGATTACAAAATAAATCTGAAATCCGCCAGTCTTTTCATTCGAAAAATTAATGTAGCACCATCTGTGGTTTTAGCACAAGAAAAAGCTTTAGAACGAGGTCTTATTAAAATGCCAATAAGACGTGTCGAAGTTCGATCTTTTGCTCTTAGTAGCGGTTTGCAATCGACGACTATTGCTAATGCTTTCATTGGACAACTTCCGACTCGTCTTATTTTAGGATTCGTATCAAATGAAGCTTATAATGGTAGTTTTACTAAAAACCCATTTAATTTTCAACATTATAATTTAAACTATCTTTCCGTATTAGAAGGGTCAAAAATGATCCCCTCAAAACCTTTTCAACCGAACTTTGCTAATAATTTATATGCCCGTAGCTACCTTAGTCTCTTCACCGATTTGAATCGTTTTCATAATTCACAGAACATAAATATTAAATATGAAGAATATCCTAGTGGTTATACATTGTATGCAGTCGATCTAACTCCAGATATGGCAGCTGGTGAAACACATATGAGTGTTAATAGAACCGGAAACATTGCCATTGATTTAAAATTTGCGTCGGCATTAACGGAGACGGCGAGTTTGATTGTGTATGCAGAATATAGAAATACAATAGAAATCGATAAAGCAAGAAACGTTTTTACCGATTTCTAAGAAGAAAATGGATACTTTTACCATATGTCGTCTAGCTTGTAGTGATTTCAGTATTAAGAGACATTTTGGGGGAGTATTTGCTTCGGATGATTTACCAGATCTGAAGAACGGATTTACATCTTTTATTGTAAATTTAGATCCTAAGAACCAACCAGGGAGTCATTGGGTTAGTATTTTCTTTAAAAACGATGCAGCATTTTATTTCGATAGCTATGGACGACCACCAACAAACAGAAACATTCTACATTTTTTAAAAAATAATTCAAAAGACATTCAATATAATTCAGTTTGCTTTCAAGACTACTTCAGCAACACTTGTGGTTATTTTTGCTTGTACTTTCTCTGGGTATCGAATCGACATTTACCTCTACTTGGTTTGAGCGAATTCAATAAAAGTGAAAACGAGAATTTCATCAAACGATTTGCAAAGCACAATCTAAAATTAGCTAGTTGCTGTGTGACACATCTAGCTAGAGGGCGACAGAACTGCCAAGCGCTTTTAAACGTTGAAGAACGCTCTAATCGAGATTAAACAAAGAAAAGAATTCAAGTCTGCAACTTATCATGGAACGGTACGGATATCTGATTGTCAACTCTGTTGGGATGCATATTTGCCACATACAAAATACTTTATATAAAGATATATTAAGCTGTGTGAAAAGTGCCATCAAACAAAAAATAAACGATGAAAACATTCTCTTATACTTTAAAATATTAAATAATTCGGAAATTGTCAAATATTTGCATGATGTGAAGAAAGATCGAAGTTATTCTTTCAGCTATTTACATCAACCATCTGCTTCTGAACCATATTATATTTGTTACGGAGCTGATAAACTCTACAACGATTTGCTACAATGCGTTATCGATGTCAAAAGTTCAGACAAGAAGGTTTCAGATATCCCAGGACATCTTTTAAAAATAGGCTACCTAAGAATACTCAATGTTGATGAACTGTTATTAGAACTTCACACCCACTCTACAGTCTAGAAAAGCCATGATATTCATTATGAACTTGTCTTTTTTTTATATACCTGTATTTTTCTCAATTGTGTATGGACTTGTTTCTGAATAACATATTCTGTAACTCAACAACGTGTTTTTAAATAAAATTGAAATATATGGAAATGGTTTTGACTGTGTTCTTTTAGTTTTTATTATTTTTTCTAACCCATATTTTGTTTATTTATTCACATTAACATCAGAACGATTTCCTGTGACGTAACTAATAAGAAAACATATAAAAGAGATGAAGTTGCTACTTATTTCATTTAAAATCCAATCTCTCGAGTGTGCGTTGAATTTTTTTTTATTACAATCATGTCTTCAACAGATAGAGATATAGATTGGATTGCGTTTTCGCGAGATACAAAATTGAGCGAAGATATTATACGAAATCTACAACATAAATTAGATTGGAAAGTTATATCTCGATATCAAACTCTTTCCGAGGGTTTTTTAAATGAATTCAAAGAAAAGGTAGATTGGGATGAAGTTTGTAAGTATCAAAAATTATCGGAAAGCTTTATGAGACAAGGCTTCCAAGGATTATTTAAGATCAATGCCTCTTTGATATCACAATATCAAAAATTATCACATAGTTTCTTGTTGGAATTCAAAACCTATCTAGATTGGAAAAAAATTTCACAATATCAAACCCTCGATGAAACATTTATTATTGATAATGTTAATCTTTTAGACATGAAACTAGTTTCAAAATATCAAAATCTTAGCGAGCGTACAATGGAAATTTTAGAGGATATTCTCGATTGGGATGAAATATTTAAAAGCAAAGAATTATCCGGCTCTTTCATTGTCGCGCATATTGATAAAATTTCGAGTTGTGATGCTCTTTCTTATAAAAATCTTCACGAAGGTGTAATTAATACAATTTTCAAAAGACAAGTATTAATGTATTTAAGTAAATTATGTTCAAAAATGTGATGTGAAATGTATGAGACAATTTTTTTATTATTTTAAAGATTGCATCCCTCCTCGCGGAAGATTTGAAAATAGTACAGATTGTTTTTGTTTCTTTTTAGGTAGATAAAAACTTTTTTATTTTTTCTTCAGATGATGGTAAAACATTTTTGAAAAACCACAATTTTGTCATTTCTTAATCTGACATGGAACGATATGGTTATCTCATTCTTGATTCTGATGAAACATATGACTACATCCATTATGAATTGTTTTCTTCTATCCTAAATTGTATGCGAAACGTTTTGATGAGTCTGAGTTTAGATCATACAAATAAGCAAAAAGTGTGCTACATCAAGATTCTGAATAGTGAAGAAATTGTGGACTTGATTCACAAAACTGATCAAGAATATAAATTTGGAGTATGTCACCTGCATCGAATGACTCCGAACAAGAAGTATTCTCTTTATGCTTGTGAAAACGTTCTGTATTCAAACATATTGGACTGTCTTGAAGCTTCAAACGATTTTCTTTGCTCTTCGAGGGAGAATTTTTCTGATTTCAATTCATTTAAACATGGTTTTTTCAAGATATTAACAGAAAATGAAATCACAAATATGTTAAAAATATCAAACTGAAAAGCATACTATGTCTATGCATCAATGTGTTTTGAATATATTTTCAAATCTAAATTTTTATATGTTATCTTAAATTTGTTGTTGTGAAATATAATTCTTGCAACTCTTTTTAATAAGTAATGAAATAAAATATATTTCTTAATATGTTTGTGTTTAGTCTTCCTTTTTCTATTTTGTCTACTTTTCTTTAGTCATCAATGAGATATCGCTTACTACGATTTGTTAAATAGAAAAACCTGTTCTAGAGTTATATTTTTAAAATATATCAGTCCCGCAGTACATTAATCTGAAAAAAAATCTTCGCAGAGGGTCGCTAACGTAAGAGGGAATACGGAAAAATCTCCTCTCATTTTTGGCACTACTCTCCCGCGTCTCGCGGTAGGAGAGCAAGATAAATTTTAAAATAAAACATATCCCTCCTCCTCTGCAGGATATTGTTTTCAAAAATAAGCTTAGAAGAGGGAATTAATTTCTTTATTTTTTTTATCAAAAAGTGTATATAAACATTTCCTCCCCAAAACACGGACATTCCAATATTTCCCGTCCTTTTGTGAGGACTAACTCTTGGATACTCTACTCCTGCGAAGAGACATGAATCACGGTAAGTTGTTTTATTTTACTTTCTCTGTCTAGGAGTGTTTAGAAAAGTTTAAGTTCTTTCAAATTACTTAATTTATAATAATTTTCATCTAGATAGAAAGCGATCTTACGATATCTTCGCTGCCAGTCCAGACAATGATGTTGACGACATCCTCATATCTGGCAAAAAAAAAGAGACTAGAGCCTAAAATGAAATGCAATCTAGACCTGTCTTCGGATGATCTGTCCAGCGAAAAATCTATTCCGCCCTATTCCATCAACTTAGGCAAAGGTGTGTTGATGGAAGTGAAAGAATTTAGGGGTGTTTACTATGTCGGATTAAACAAATACAGCGAGGGTGGATCTGACATTAAAAATAGGTTTAACATCCCACTCATCCAACTAGAAACACTGAAAAAGGGTTGCGAAGCGATGCTTCAATACGTATCAGAAATGAGGCAGCAATGAACCTTTTCATGTCCTTCTCATCCAATGAAAATTTTTTTAAAGAGTTGTAAAACCATGTTGCTCGATGTTAAAGTAATCGCTCTCCTCCTCCTCTCTTAATATGTAAATTTATTAGACTTATTTTAGAATTTCTGTACTATTTTATATATTTTTATTTACAATATGCAATTTTTTAATTATCGTTCCTCTTTCAGAGGTTTCGCTAGAACTTATCGTGCTGTAGTTAACTATGAGGATCCTCACACACTTTTTCGTGATTCGAGAAGACCAATTTATGATATTTTAAATGAAAATACATTAGCACTACGCATACGATTAATAATTTGTTTAAGTGTAATATTTACAAAGAAAAACTCACAAAATGAAGAAATAACTAACACTTTTTATTTTTGTAGTAATGCGCAAAGAATTCTTTCCCAGTTTCAGATACTACCTGTGATAGACAATGCATTTCAAAAAATTTTCTCAAATATAGAAAATTTCATTCGAAACGGGAGTGGGTGGGTGATAAAAAACATTTCGCATATAGATTTGCACGTAGGTAATTATCGTAATCCTAGAGGAGGTTGTAAAAATATTTCTTTGCCGTCTAAACTAAAGAATAAAAAAGCAATTCTTAACATAAAATGCTCGGATAATTTATGTTTCATTTATTGCATTCTAGCTAAATTATATCCAATGAAGATGAACCCTAATCGTTCCTCTCGTTATAGAAAATATTTGAAAACACTTAAGATTAAAGATGTCAAATTTCCTATGGCTATTTCTGACATATCTAACTTTGAAAAAAAAAATAATTTAACTATTAATGTTTTTGGGTGGGAGGAAAATGAAGTTTTCCCATTATATATTAGCGAGCAAAAGAAAAAAAACCAATGTATTGATTTGCTTTATTTTCAAAGACACTTTTTTCTTATAAAAAATTTTAATCGATTCATGAACCTTAAAAAGGGGACTCATTTCTATTGTCGAAAATGTTTAAGCGGTTTTTCTCGGGTGAGTACGTTAGAGACTCATAAAGTACTCTGCAACGATCTAAAACCTCAAAAAATCAGTATGCCTAAAAATTTGAGTTTAAAATTCACAAACTTGGCAAAAATGATCTATCACCCATTTTGTGTGTTTGCCGATTTTGAAGCTTTAACAAAAAAAATACACACTGCCTTACCTTCTTCTGATATAAGTTATAATTCACTAATTGAAACACACGAAGCGGTTAGTTATACAATTATTGTTACCGACATTAACGATTGCTTAATATTTCATGAGTATTATGTGGGAGAAAATGCTATTCAAAATTTTTTGAATACTTTAAAATATTTAACAGAAAAAATTCTTAAAAAAATGCATTCCATACTGCCAATGACAGAAAATCCTAATTCAACTTATGATTTAAATGTTTGCCACATCTGTAAAGAAAAATTTAAAATGGGTGAAATACGAGTGCGGGATCATTGTCATTGGGGTGATGGTTACATTAAAGGATTAGCACATCAATCTTGTAATCTAAATTATAGAGCAACTTACTTCATTCCTGTAGTCATACACAACGCACGGAATTATGATACACACCTCATTTTAAAAAATTTACCTTCTAATTTTGCAAAAGTTGTAAATATAATTCCGATAAACATGGAGAAATTCACCATGTTTTCTTTAGACGCTCTAAAATTTATAGATTCTTTTCAATTTCTTGATTCCTCTCTCGATGCTTTGGTTAACAATCTTAAAACATCCGATCATGAATTTAAAATTTTTGAAACATTTTTCAGAGGTGAAAACAACAAACATTTGTTAAAACAAAAAGGGATTTTCCCCTATTCATACTTGGACACCTTAGAAAAGTTAAATGATCCACACCTTCCCTCTCGCGAAGATTTCTTTAATATTTTAACTAATTCCCCTATCGATGAAGAGGATTACAAGCATGCTCAATTAGTGTACAAAACTTTTAAATGTAAAGCATTGAAAGATTATTTGGAAATTTATCAAAACGTTGATACCATAATGCTCGCCGAGGTGTTTACTTCTTTTAGAAGAAAGGCAATGCGTTATTATGATTTAGATCCCGTGCACTTCGTAACAAGTGCGGAACTGACATGGAATGCAGGACTAAAATTTTCAAAAATTGAATTACAACTTTTAGCTAATGTAAATGATTATATTTGGCTCGAAAGCCAAATGCGAGGGGGAATTTGTTTTTTAGGAAAACGCCATACCAAAGCCAATAATCCTCTCATAGAAGAAAATTATGATAAAAATAAACCACACAGTTACATCGTAGCTTTAGATGCTAATAATCTATATGGTTATGTAATGAGCCAACCTCTACCGGTAGGAAATTTTGTATGGTTAAGCTCTGAAGAAGTACAAAATTTTGATATTTTTAAATATGATGAAAACTCAGAAATAGGATTCATAGTCGAAGTTGATTTGCGATACCCTAAATGGCTCCAGATTAAAACGAATGATTTACCTTTAGCACCAGAACATCTAAATATTACTTATGAAATGCTATCCTCTTATTCAAAAAGGTTATGTGACAAATTTAATCTAAAACACACTCTTCCTTGCAAAAAACTTACTCCAAATTTTTATCCCAAGAAAAATTATATCACCCACTATTTGAATTTACAATTTTACATCAAAGAAGGTATGGTCGTCGAAAAATATCACAAAATATTAGCATTCAGACAGAGCCCGTGGTTAGGAAAATACATACATTTTAACAATGAGAGACGGAAGGAAGCTAATGATGAATTTACACGCGCCTTTTTTAAAAAAATGAATAATTCATTTTTCGGTCGTCTGATGCTCAATCAACGAAAAAAAGTTTCTGTTAGAGCCTCCACTACCGAAAAAGACTGTAAAAACAATCTCTCGAGTCCTCTACTAGAATTTTTCGAGCCAATTAATGAATCTCTAACTATTTTTAAAATGCGCAAACCAAATTTAATTCTCGATAAGCCAATATATGGGGGATTTTGCATACTTGAACTTTCTAAATTACACATGTATAAATTATATTATCATAACTTTAAGAAATTATATGAAAATCGTTGTGAGCTTCTCTATATGGACACGGATTCGTTATACATTTCAATTGAAACTCGCAACATATTTTCAGACATGAAAAGAAAATTTTCTAATATATTTGATTTTAGTAATTATCCCTCTGATCATATTTTATATGACGATTCAAACAAAGGTAAACTTGGTTATTTAAAAAGCGAAACCACTGAACCTATTAAAGAATTCGTAGGTTTAAAATGTAAAATGTATGCTTACTCCTTTGGTACTAGCTGTAAAAAAACAGCCAAAGGAATTAAGAAATCAACCTTAAAAAACTTCACTCTAGAAAATTATCGAAAAATTTTAGAAGAGGAGTCCTTTCGAAGAGAAATACAGTGCTCTATCATTTCAAAAAAGCATGTATTACATACCATAATGCAAAATAAAATTGGTTTATCTGCATATTATGATAAAAAATATTTAAAAGAAGATGGAATTGATTCTCTCTCCTATGGACATTTTCTCATCGATAATGATGATGATGATGATGATGATGACGATGATTAGTATTTTTTTTTGACAACATTTCTTTTGTAATGATTTTTAAGTTGTTTTTCATCAACATAATGGTGTTCATTTTTATGCTTTTGTGCAAGCACTAGCATGTGTGCTTCCTTCGCTATTATTTTTATCTAAATACTTTTGAGTTTTTGAAACTTTTTTGTTTGTAGTGGTTTTTAATCAACATAATGGTGTTTATTTTCTTATAATTTTGTACAAACATTTGACAAAGGAGGAGAGATCTTTACTTCATTATTACTTATATATAAAACTCTTTTTTTAATTTTGCTAATATGAACTTTTACAATGAGTTTTAAGTTGTTTTCATAAACATGATTTTTCTCAATTTCCTGCTTTTTGTTCAAGCACTAGCATGTGTGCTTTCTATATTAATTTTTTTTTTGCTTGAAATAGTATTTTTTGTTCTGTAGATATTTCTTTATTTGTGTACTATTTTGTGCTGTGTACTCAGCAAGTCTTTTTAATCACACCAAAAAATTTTGTTTTCACTATTTACTTTTATAGATATGCCTTTGTGTGTTTTAGATGTTTGGATATGTAATGTGTATTTTTCAGATTTTGTCAATAAAGATTGGGTCTTCTTCCGAAGAAGGCCTGT
>JAPMOQ010063842.1:0-11838 GCA_026543055.1 Argiope trifasciata
TAAAAATATTAGTAAAATATTTTTAAAATATGGCTTACAGAGCAAAAAGTGAAAAAATATATAACTCATTATTCACCAATGCATTGTTTGATACAAGACACATAAAAGGCAATTATTTGCTTCATTTAGAAAAAGTAAACAGTACTAAACAAAATGTATACCTATTACTAACGATATACAAACTAGCCATTAAACCCGAATTTGAATGCGTATCCTGTATAAATTCAATCATGCTTACAGCAAATAAAGGTGATTTATTGAGTTAATTGGCCGCCTTTGGCGACCAGCTGGTTCGCCAATCTTACTACTGTTTAAAATTATCAGTTAAATACTTTAAGCAACGTCATTGCCAATTAAACTTTTTTTGTGAATTGTCATTGTCAATTAAATACTGTATGTAACTAGGCTTTCAATAGCTACTTCAAAATATTTTTAAGGTTCAAATGTTTATAATTCACTCATGCAGTTATAAAGCCCTTAAGTACCGTAATGTGCTATATGCCTCTCCAATTACTTGTCAACTCTCTCGAAATTTCAATTTTAAATTAAAGTGGGAATTATTAAACTGCTAATTGATATAAAATCTTTGTAACCAAACCAAGCATTATTTTAAATATAAGTAAAAGAGAATCACCATGCGTACTACTGAATAATTACAATAATTTACGTAATATTTTTAGAATCGTTTAACAAAAACTACTTAGATTCATCATGAAATTCAGGTTTTAGTTTTACTTTCGAAAAGATTTAAATGATGCAAATAATATTTTATTTTGGCTCATAATATAAATTAAAATATGAGGTTTAAATTTTATACATCTTTTAATTATAAGAAATCATATTCTACAAAATATTTTCGACACTTCAACTTTCACTTAAATAAATAATAAATTTCTACCTTCTGCTATCAAATTTGATTGACTTATGAAGCTTTAAATAGAAATTGATTGACAATCTTGAGAAATACTGGACGTTGATTCGGGTATCATCTTTGGCATGATCGATGAAGTGGTTTAAAATCACCTGTTTTTATTGAATAGTAATCTTCAAATATTCATAAATCAGTCAATTTTAGAGACTGAGTTGATTGAAGTTTATTTCTTTTTATTTAAAAGCTAAAACTTTATTTTTAAAGCATTTATAGACTTATGTTACATGATATGTAGTTATTTACTTCATTTAGACCCTTTTTATAGATACATTTCTATTATTTAAGTTCTACAAATTAACCGTTGAACCTTGAATTGAATATATATATATATATATATATATATATATTAAACCATGTTTGCCTCAAATAAAGCTGATTTATTTAATTAATAATATTGTAAAAGTGACAAAAAATTTGTTTTACATTTTCCTTTTAGAAAAAACGTTTCAAATTTATTTCATTTCAAGCTGGCACGAGCTAAAAAATACATTTTTATATGTTTAATTTGCAATAAATATTTTTTTATTTGAATTCTTGTCCGAAGTGCACATTCCCGACCCCCAAGATGGACATGTACCAAATTTGGTAGTTGTAGGACCAGCGGTGTGGCCTGTAGAGCTCCAACACATATACACCTAAATTGAGCTTTATTATAAGTATAGACTAGCCGCCTTTGGCGACCACCCGGTTCACAATTATTAATGCTCTTTCAAATGGTCAGTTAAATACTAAATGTAACGTCACTGTCAATTAACTACTTTGTGCGAGTTTTAATTGCCAATTATATTCTTAACGGGACTTGGCTTTTAATAGCCACTTCATCAAAATATTTTTAAGGTTCAAATTCTGATCGTCAAATAATTCACTCATGCAGTTAAAGACATTAAGACCGAGATTATTATTATTCATCTCTAATTATCTGTCAGTTCTCAGAAAATTTCAGCTTAAAATTAAAGTGGAAATGATTTATTTAACTGCAAATTGATAGAAAAACATTATTTACCGAATCCAAGCATTTTTTCTAAAATATTAGTAAAAGAGTATCATTATGTGACCAATTGAATAATTACAATAATTTAGGTTTTACTTCAAGAATTATTCAACTAATGTTAGAATCATAATAAAATTCAGGTTTAATTTTACTTTCAAAAAGATTTAAATGATGTGAAATGTAATATTTTATTTTGGTCTATAAACATACTTAAAAAAATCATTAAGTCTAAATTTTATATCTTTTAGTTATAAGGAATCATTCTACGAACTACTCCTGACACTTCAACTTTCAAATAAATAAATGAAAATTTCTATCTTCTGCTATCAAATTTGATTGACTTATTAAGTTTTGAATAGAAATGCTTGGAACATTCAATACTTTCATTCTCAGACCAGTAAGTCTTGAGAAATCCTGGATGTTGGTTGGCGTATCATTTTTGGAATGATCGATATGATTTTAAAATTACCCGTTTTAATTGATACTTATCTTCAAATATTCATAAATCAATCAATTTTAGAAACTGAGTTGATTCAAGTTTATCTGTTTTTATTTAAAAGCTAAACATTCTTCATTTTTTAAAGCATAACGTACTAGTGCAGCATAAAATTTAAGTGTTTTGTGCGAAATATATTGTTGAAAATATAGTTAAAATCTTTCTTCAAAAATTCGTAAAAAAATGTAAGCTTAAGTTATGGGTTAAAATACTGACACCATTGGAATGTTAATTTTACTTAAATCTTTAATTTGATGTAAAAATCATCTTTACACGATAATGTTTTCAAAAGTTTTATAGCGGAAAAACGTCGAAACTTCGTTTAATTTTTAATTAGTTCAAATTCTAATAAAAAATTCGAAAAAAGGGCTCCGA
This sequence comes from Argiope trifasciata, assembly GCA_026543055.1. Classification (NCBI taxonomy): domain Eukaryota; kingdom Metazoa; phylum Arthropoda; class Arachnida; order Araneae; family Araneidae; genus Argiope; species Argiope trifasciata. The sequence goes on from JAPMOQ010063842.1 coordinate 2,794, forward strand.
AGTGCACATTTCCGACCTCCAAGGTATACATGTATCACATTTGGTAGCTGTAGGTCTAATAATGGTCTGGCCTGTAGAGCACCAACACACACACATTCAGCTTTATTATAAGCATAGATATAGATAAATAGAATAAGATTTTTCTCAACAACGATTACTTAAAATCGAACAAATATTTGTTTACATTTTCTTTATACATATATTATGGAAACTATAGTAATACATATAGATAAAAAAAATTAAGATTTAAAATAAGCATCTCTTTATAGTAAATTTATAGCAAATATAATTTTTATATATGTTTAGTAATTTCGGAAAGTTAAAAAAAAAAAAAAAGAGAGTTTACATACACGCTTAAATAGTAGTTTTCATAGTTTTTAATTTCTAAGCAGGAAATATTTATTAAAACTGCAATCATAATTTTTAAATAAATGTTAAAAAACAATCTTCAAATTTAGATGCAACATGAGATAAACAATACATAAAGCAAGAAGAAAAAAATTGCGTTACCTTTTAAAAAATCTAGATATTTCTAACACGGATATTAACTCACTTTTTTTATTGATATGAGTGAAAGAGATAACCATTTTATCGAACGAAATTTTACATTCTGAGCAGCAGAAATCTATAAATAAATACCGTGATTAATTTAAACTTTTTAACAGCAAGACTCCTAAGTCATAGAAAATTCCTTTCAATGTCTTATTAAGAAAGCTATTATAAGCTGGACTATGTAGAAAGCAATGCTTTCCTTCCCATCGAATGCAATTTCGTTTTTAAAATTCGGAGGCAAGTTTTCAGCTGTATTCGTTATAATTGAAGGGTTTGCTGCAAAACGGAGCTCTATATTGTAACAAACAAATGAGGCCAACAGCTTCATCGCTTAGGATTAAGTGAGAATTAATGATTGGAACTGTATCTTTCAGCAGCAAAAATAAGTTATTTTACTGCATGATATTTACGTGTAACTGAAATTCCTCTAATTCGAGATACATCCTTTTTGCAGCAAACCTTTCAATTGTTTCATTTTAATCGCGAATCGAAAGAAAAAAGGGAAGTTAATACAAATGCGGAAGTCCGTTGTTCGGAATTTATGAAATCCAATCGATAACAACGAAACAAATTCGAAGTTCGCGTATGACATCAATTGCACTTTGACATAGCCACCAATAAATGGAGTAGGGAATGGGAATATGCTTCCAAGGGAGGTTCAACGAAACAGAACAGGTGAGAAAAATTGCAGGCCAAAGGAAAGAAATGGAATGCGAGCAGAACGTTCTCCATAAATTATAGAAAAATCATTCTTTTCTAAATTTATTTGATTTGATTTGATTTTAAAATTCAATTAAAGACAAAAGTGAAGGGGCTCTTGCCATTTTAATAATACCATATTAGGAAATTATTCTTTCCCTTTTACTGATATAAGGCAGTAATATTTCAACTCAGAATATCCGAAAAATAATTTCCAATTTCCGAACTTAATTCAATTCTGAGACATCAGTTAGCTTAAAAACATTTTGAATGGGTGAGTGTAGTTTTAAAGACACCAGCGGGTGACCGAGCTCCGCTCGGAGAAAACAGGTATCGAAACTAACTCGAAGATTTAAATTGTCAATTGTGATTTATCAAAACAATACATGCCATAAGAAAATTTGGCATGTATTGATATTATTATTGATATTACATGTATCAAAACAATACATGCCATAAGAAAATTTGGCATTGGTGAAAAGATAACCGGTTAAAGTGCACCATTGTAAACTATTCTAAACAAAGTTAGAGTTTGGAAAGGGAACTATTCTATACAAAGGTAAAGTAAAGGTAAAGATTGAAGTGTGTGGAAATTCAATATTTTTGACAAATTTATTTAGAAAAACCAAACTTATATACATACATAAGAAACGTATTATAAACCTATAACAGCATAAACATAAAACTTTATTAGTTCGCCATATTGGCTATAGATGGCAGCACGTTACCGCTTGAAAATTTAAGTAGCCATTATGGCGAACTAATAAAGTTTGAAAATATCCTATCTGTAACTCCGAACTGCTGAACCGTAGCGCTTCAAAACCGGCGCCAATCGATTCCCCGAGGCCAAAAACCCCAGACCCCCAAGTTTACCGGAGTTTATTAATTCTGGGGCGATTTTCGACTTGGCAACCATTCCTCGTATTATAGTATTAGATTTCAATAAAAAAAATCAGAAAAATTAAAATGGTATTTCTTTTACTGCTTATCATATTAAAATTGGGAAATGAAATAAATGTCAAAACATTTTGTTCACAGCGATCTCCAAAACGTAATATTTTATATACCGATTTCTATTTAAATATGTATTAGTGAAAATTGTGATATCTGAAAGTTTGTTAGTCATATTTCATATAATAATGGAAGCGATTCAATATAAAAACAATAATTTGAGAATACTGTATTATATTTTAGATTCGAATAGTCAGAAAAACCTTCGAGTAGGCTTCACATTATTTTTCAAACGTTACTGATTGCAAACAAATATAATAAAATTTTAAAGATAAATGATCAAGAATTGAGTAAGCTTGGAAAGACTTGGGTAAAAGCATTCGTTGAAGAGAACGGTTAAATAACAAGGCGAATTTTGCATTTTATAAAAGCATGATAAAAATTACTTTTGCCTTCTTGACTTATTTATCTATACTTATAATAAAGCTCAATGTGTGTGTGTGTGTGTGTTGGTGCTCTACAGCAGTGGTTCTTAACCTTTTTAAGCCGCGACCCAAATTTGAGAAATATGTTCATGTCGCGACCCAAGAAAAAGTCGAAATTTTTTCATTGCTTTATTTTAGAGCGTATTTTTAAAAAATCTTCAATCCTACGATGATAATTTTTTTAACTTACAAATTTTTTATTTTTTTAATAATAAAGATAAACTAAAGTACTTTTCGATCCAAGGAAAATTTAATTAATTATCAAGTGTTTCTAATAATTTTTATTGACCAAATTAAAATATATTTATAACTTTTTGAAAATAATTGACATTTTAACTTATTCCTAAAAAAAAAAAAAGAAATATCAATACATATGTCAAGTCTTTTAAATTTTAAATGCAAGTTCGTACAGTTTTAATGAGAACCTTGTGCTTGAATACATTTTGAAAGATCTTCAAACCTCGGTTGAATGCGTGTCAAGGAGCACCTTATATCTATTTCAGGATTTAACTTGTTCCGGTAATTGTTTTTGCCGAAAAACCAGCCTCACACATATATGTTGTTGAAAAGGGCAATAATACTTTTAGGGCTTCTTTAACAATAATTGGCTTTTCGGTTTTTAATTTTAACCAGAAAGCACATAAAGATTGAGTGTTTTTGTAGAAATTGTATCGAAGCGCTTGGTCACTTTGTATTTCTATTAATTGTTCTTGAAATTGATTAATATTAACAAATTCCTCATGCAAATCACTTACATCAAAATTAAAGTGTAGCTTGTTTGGCAGAATTTATAAAACCATTACTACTTGGTGCATCCAAACGCTCTTTTTAAATGGGCTTCTTTTCTTTCGAAAAAATTACGATCTTTTCCCTCAAAGGAAAAATTTTTATGTTTTGCATCAAAATGTCTTTTAAGTTTGTTCGGTTCCATCGATTCATTACTTAATATTTCACTGCACAACACGCATTGCGGCTTGTTCACTCCTCCATCATAAATGCAAGTTAAAACCTAATTCTAAAAATGCTTCCTTGTATTCACGTTTTGCCATTATTAGGGTGATTACAATTTTACAATACGCACTGCAGCTTGATCACTCCACTATTAATAATAAGACAAAATTTGTTTCTAAAATGCTTGTATTCACGTTTCACTGTTATTCACAACACAGTACGCAGAAACGAGTTTTTGACAGAGAGCTTGTAGCGGAGTGCAACGTTTTTAATGTAAATGTCATTAATATTTAAACAGCAATAAAAACAGGAATCAGCTTTTCGTTATTACCTCTTTATTCACACGAGTAAAATCTTTTATTCTCTGCTTACATGTTTACAAACAACGGGGAATTCCCGGTTTCTTAGAAGTGAAAGTAAAAGTAGCTGATCGGTAGCGCTTTCAATTTTCACCTAAAGGTGTCACTACCGGAGCATGACTATGTTACCTACAAGCTTACTGAGTCTGCGCGCACGCAAAGCAATGGCGTGCGTATTACCAACACCTCCTAGAAGAGAAAGCCTCAGGACAGGAATTGGACGTCACTTCTGGAAGGCCATTCGCGAAGAGCGGTAAAACCGAAACATTGTATTAGGGAATAACTCTTCTAAGTGGCGTTGGTATTACTTATTATTTGGTGTATTACTAACTTTTTTGGTTCGATTCAGCGCGACCCAAGAAATATGCTTCGCGACCCATAGGTTAAGAGCCGCTGCTCTACAGCAGTGCTCCGCAACCGGCGTGCCGCGGCACACTGGTGTGTCATGAGCCAGATACAGGTGTGCCGCGGTCAAATACATTGTATTTGAAATTTTACAATTTTTTATCATGTATTTAATACACAATGACAATTTTTATTCATAATAATGTCTATTTTTCTAAATATACTATAGAATAATTATTATAACTAAATAATTATTCAATGGTCTCCTGGTGAGAACAGTTGAAAACTGCATAGAGTGTTGTGTAAACACCAAGGCCCTCCAAATTAATCATAGATAAAGCAAAATGACCGTTATGCGTATCGTTGAAGACTCGTGCGCATGTATTATTTGCATTTGCGCGTGGTAAATCACGTTCACTTGTATGTCATTGTTGTCACTATTTTACAACACTAAGTTAAATAAACACGTTCCTACCACTAATGATAGTTATTATTAATTATCTTACTGAATTATGCATGGTTAAAGTTCTTCGTATAAATTTTTTTAAGTTTTATATCCCTTTAAATATGGATAAATCTTTACGTCGGAAAGATTCGTCTTCACGTACAGATGATGAAGAACCCAGCGCATATGTTACAAAAAACCTAAAGAAGGTAGTGAAAAGAAAGTACGACGAAGACAACATTAAATATTGATTCTCGTGGTGTGGTGACGAAACGGCACCAAGACCACAAGATCATTTGCTGTGATCAGCTATCAAACGAGTCAATGGTGCTTAGTAAATTAAAGCGCATCTATAATCAAGCCATCCTAACTGTGCCAACAAAGACAAACAATATTTTAAGAGGTGCTTAGAACAAAATAAAAAAACAGAAGAAACTTATGAAATCGGACGTAACAGTTTCTGAAAAGTCATTAGAAGCTAGCTATCATGTTGCAAAATTAATTGCACGTCAGAAGAAGCCACATACTGTCGACGAAACATTTATTAAACCAGCATGCATGGAAATTGTTAGACTTATGCTTGGGCCCAATGAAGTTAAGGAAGTGAATAAAATTTCATTGTCTGCTGATACTGTTAAAAGACGTATTCGCGATATGGTAAGCGATATTTTAGGAACACTGATTAAAAAACTCTTATCGGCTGAAAAATTTGCGCTTAAGATCGATGAAACAATTGATATTAAAAATAAAGCACAGCTGATAGCTATTGTACGTTTCGTTGACGAGGACTATATTAAAGAACATTATTTTGTAAGGAAGTTCCAGAGCGAACTACAGGTGAAGAAATTTTTCAAGTAACAGATAATTTCTTCAAAATATGTAATATTCAATGGAGCAACTGCATTGCTGTTTGCACGGATGGCGCTGCGGCAATGACGGGTAGTAAAAAAAGTTTTGCCTCTTGTGTAAAACAAAAAAATCCGACGGTACAATTTACACACTGCTGCATACTTCAAAAAGCATTTATGGTCAAGAATTTGCCGAAAGAACTTTTGAACGCGATGAATGAATGCATTAAAATCATAAACTTAATTAAATCAAGAGCCATAAATTCGCGAATTTTTGGATTACTTTGTGCAGAAATGGGAGCCGAATATGAATCCTTATTTTATACAGAAATTCGTAGGCTATTCCGAGGCAAAGTTTTGGCTAGATTATTTGAGCTTCGTCAAGAGGTGCGTGAATTTCTTTTAACTCGAAATATAATTTTAATATGCTCGAAATATGCCGATGATGATTACTGGATGGGCAAACTTGCATACATGGCTGATATATTCGAGCATTTGAATGAACTTAATAAAAAATGCAAGGTCGAAAGGAGAATATTTTGACTTTCTCCGACAAATTACAAGGATTTTATTAGAAAACTCGAACTTGCTCGAAAGAGTTGCAAAAACGATATTTGGAAATGTACCAAAGGACTAATCATAGTACAATTCAAAAAAAACAATTAATAGTGGATCTGGTCCAACAACATTTAAGTATGCTTCAGCAGAAATTTGATCAATATTTTTATTCCATTAATACAGAACAATATGATTGGATTCGAAATCCTTTAGCAACCAATGCAATAAATTCTACGGAAGCACTGCCTCTACAAATTCGAGAGGAATTTACAGATTTAAACAATGACATGACTTTAAAATTATACTTCTCTGAAATTCCATCAGATGTTTTCTGGATTTACGTTAAAAAAGAATATCCTCACATTTCCTACAAAGCTATCTTAACATTACTTCCATTTTCGACGACATATTTATGTGAGCAAAGTTTTTCAACTCTTGTATTAATTAAAAATGATAAGCGGTCATGCTTAAAAGATCTTGACCAAGAACTTCGGGTAGCGGTGTCAAATATTGAGCCGAATATAAAACTTTTGTGTTCATTGAAACAAGCGCATTAATAATTAATATGATTGCGTAGAAATAAATATGTTATGGTTTTATGTATGTATACTTTTCAAATAAAAAACAAACATTTATTGTAAAATTTGTGTATCAATTAATACCTATATACTTTAGCTTTTGGTGTGCCGCGGAATTCTGGAAAGAAATAAGGTGCGTTGTAGATGAGAAAAGGTTGCGGAGCACTGCTCTACAGGATAGTCCGTTTGATCTACAGCGACCAAATCTGGTACATGTATAACTCGGAGGTCGGAATTGTGCACCTCGAAGTTCTTTTTCCGAATTTTTAATTAGAATTTGAATTAATAATTGAGCGGTATTTCGACGTTTTTCCTCTATAACTTCCAAAAATATCACACAAAGATGATTTTTACATTAAATTAAAGATAAAAAGTTAGCTTTCTAATGATATCAGTATTTTAACATATAACTTAGCTTCTATTTGTAACACATTTTTAAAGAAACATTTTAACTACATTTATCAACAATATATTCTGGGCAAAACAATAAAATTTTATCTGCACGAGCACGTTACGAGTGAAAGGGAAAAATTATCTATCATCAATATGTTGCCATTAGATTAACAAAAACTCAAAAAATAAATAATTATTGCAAATTAAACATATAAAAATGTAATTTTCTGCACGTGTCTGCATGAAACGAAATAAATATGAAATATGTTTTTTTTCTAAAAAGAAAATGTTAAGGAAAAATTTTTGTGACTTTAACAATATTATCAATTAAATAAATCAGCTTTATTTAAGACAGCTTATTTTATTAAGTTAATTTGTCAAATTTTAATAATAGAAATGAACCAATAAACAGGGTCTAAAAGAAGTAAATATTATGCAACATGAGCCTATACATGCTCTAATAAATGAAGAATGCTTAGCTTTTAAATAAAAAAAGTACACTTTAATCAATTCAGTCACTAAAACAGACTGATTTCTGAATATCTGAATATCACGATTCAATAAAAACAGGTACTTTTAAACCACTTCATCGGCTATTCCAAAGATGATACTCCAATCAACACCCAGGAATTCTCAAGACTGTCTGGTCTAAGAATGAAAATGTTGAATGTTCCAGATATTTATATTCAAAACTTCGTAAGTCGATTAAATTTGATAGCAGAAGATAGAAACCTTCATTTATTTATTTATTTGAAAGTTGAAGTTTCAAGAATATTTCGTAGAATACGATTCCTTATAATTAAAGTATGTATAAAACTTAGAATAATTAATTTTTTTAAATTATGTTTATAGACCAATATTAAATAAAATATTATTAGCATAATTTACATGCTTTTGAAAGTAAAACTAAAGCCTGAATTTTATGATGAATCTAAGTGATTTTTGCAGCGTAATTTTTGAAATATTACATAAATTATGGTAATTATTCAGTAGAACATACAATGATTCTCTTTTATTTATATTTAAAAAATGCTTGGTTTCGGTTTAAAAAAAATGTTTTTATATCAATTTGCAGTTTAATCATTTCCATTTTAATTTAAAGTTGGAACTTTGCGGGGGCCGAGTGATAATTAGAGAGCACATTACGGGTTAAGGCCTTTATAACTGTATGAAGGAATTATCAAAATTTGAACCTTAAGAATATTTTGATGAAGTAGCTAATAAAAGACAAGATACATAAAGCATTTAATTGACAATGAGAAATCACATAGTATTTAATTGACAATGATATTACATCTCCACTTTAAATTAAAGTTGTAATTTTTCGAGAACTGACAGATAATTAGAGAGACATATACATTACGGGCCTTAATAACTTCATGAGTAAATTACATGACTATTGTTTGAACCACGTGTCACTTCCTGATTCAATGTATAGTGTCATCCTGTTTGAAAATAGGTCACTTTGCCAATCCAACTCATACAGAGTAGACGTTCTTTTACGTTCCTTGTAATTATTGATACTTTCAGTGTTAATAGAAATAAATTTATTTTTATAATCAATATGGATGAAGTTCATTATTCGCTAATAGTTCACTGTCGACGAATTTATTTGTTCCTGGCATACGGCCACATCATAAAAATTGGTCTGTCGAGCCAGAGAGATAGCATTATAAAATGTCGCTCATGACTTAAAATCGCCAAAGAGACGCATTTAAAACTAAGATCAACAAGATTGAAGCCGTCATCAAAGAATTCGAACTCTCAAGACTCTAAAAAGGAAAATTAAATAACTTAGCACTAAGCTAACATCAGTCAACAATATTCTGCGAGAACTCGATCAAATAAAGTGTCAATTATGAGCTCTACCTGATGATGTGA
>JAPMOQ010063865.1:0-11490 GCA_026543055.1 Argiope trifasciata
CACTTGGTATTTACATATTTACTTTGGAGGATGAAAAAGTATACCATTACGGAGTTATTTCTGAAATTTTAATTATTTAAAAATTAAGCTAACATTTGGATTTTGCGATAATTTTTAAAAATATTACAGAACAAAACTGTTTTTTAAATCCTCTTAAAAATGTCTTTTTTTCATTCATAACAATGTTTTAACTTATAAATTACATATATATATTTTTAAAAAAATATTGTAACTGTATTTTTCAACAATTAATTTCTCACAAAATGAAACTAGAATTTAACTTGCAAGAAGACGTTAAGAGTGTACCAGTGTTCTGTCGTCACTTTGACTAAAACTCAAATGGAATGATTAAATTAATTCTTATTGTAACTTAAACCGAGGAAAGTGTGATGTTCAGTACATGTTGAAATAGAAACGTTATGTTGTGGAATAGATGTAAGATGTGATATTTTCCACATAGCTCCTCAACAGCTGATTGTAAATTAGAGAGATATATAGTATAATGAACAACGTACGGCTAATGTGTACAACAATATAACGTAACAATATATAACGTAGAATATATAACGAAACAATATATAACATAGAATATATAACGTAACAATATATAACATAGAATATATAACGTAACAATATATAACTTAAGGCTTCTATAATAATACGAGTTACTTGAATATCGGAGTTTGAAGTTTAAATATATTTGGTTCATAAGTTATAAAGAGAGCAGGGTACACAAGTATTTAATAGAAAATTTTAGAGCGCATTACTCATGGCGAACTAGCTGGTCGCCAAAGATACATAATAAAAACACAAATATAGATTGTTGCCTCAATGGGAGCATTGGCTTTGCATGGTTTCTGAAAGTTTAAATCTGGCTTATAGTTTGTTGTTTTAAGTTTTAAGCAGGAATTTTTTATTTGTTAGTTGACTTTTAAATTTATTTTTCATTATAATCATGCAATAGAGCGTTTGCTCACACGAATATGTCGACCCAAAGATCATCAGAAATTCATGAATGCCAATTTATTTACCTCATTGTAGCTTTCCATGAAGACTATCCCATGCGTCAAATATCAGATCCTCAACTTGCGGAGTTTCTTTTAGAGCTATCCATTTATGCTGCGGGAAGTGCATGCATTTCTAGACCTTCAACTTGCTCTTGAATTCTATGAACTTGCCACTTCACAAATCCTTCGTTTTCATAGCATTTGCATTGAAACAGAAGCAATATCAATTCCAAATAGCTCAATGATCTCATTTGTATTTCTGTTGAGAGAATTTGGTATGAATACAAGACTATTTTTGTTTACTTTGAATTGCTCGAATCTCTCAGCGAATCGATACTTCATGTTTTTTAAAGTTATGCTGAAATAATTCCTGTCAATAGTTGCATTGGTTCCGAAAAGTAAACTTGGGAGCGGAGTCTTATCTCTAAGAACAAAACAATAGTTCAAATTTATCTCATTATGGTCATATTAAGCGCAGTTATTTGTAATTAACGATTAAGTTATTAGAATCTGTAGAGAGATTAGGTACTTAAAAATATTTTTTCTTATTTTTTAAGAATTTCGATAATAAATTATTAATTTTTCCATGGAGCCGAAGGGCCGGAGCTTTGTATCAAAAGAGCCGCAGGTTGCTGACCCTTGATAGAGGCGAATGTTCCATTAAATGGCACTGATCGACAGGTATATTAGAAGCAGATTAATACTTTTCTGACATAAAATTTATAGGGAGACTTCACAATCATCAAGTTTATATTCACAATATCGTTTTGTTAGTCAATATGTTTGAAAAGATAGCATTTTCAAATAATTTTGTTCATTATTATATACAATAACTGCATATTATATACAATACAGCATCATATACAATAACTGCTAAACTATTTAGTATTATATTAATCTTATTAATTGTTGATATTTAACATAATTTTATTTAATATTTTAAGTAGGGGATAATAAATACTCCCAAATCTTTAAAATTGCATGAAATAATTGTATTATATTAAAAATCTCAATAGCATGAAAAAAAGGTATTGGATTTTCTAGCAAAATTATTTTGTGATTAGGCGGTTCTAAACAAATAACCGAATTGCTTTTTATGCAGTTTTCAAACTCAAACTTTTCCAAAATTTATAAAGCATTACACATCGGAAATGAAAAACTTCATTATCTTTTTTTAAAACTTTACTGTCCGACCTATTTTATTAATATTCAATATTATAAGTACAAATGACACTTCTGTCTTTCAAGTGTAAGGAATATCGTCAAACAAAGAATTGGCATTTCCCTAAAAAGTACATATGTATACATATGCCAAATACAAATTATGAAAATCGGACATGAACGTTGTCATTGATCTGACATAATGACCGCAAAATTAAATCTGCTCTGAACTCCATGAAACATTTTTGGGCCAAGATAACATTCTTGTAACTGCAATAAAATGTTGCAAATGCTAGACAGTAAGAGGATATATGATGAGTCGGAAGGGACGTTAAAGCAGAAATAAAATTTATCGATAAATAAAAAGTTTTCTTGATTTACATTAATCATTCTTAATAAAATTTCTAATTCATTTCAAAGGATCTTATACTTTCGAATGAATAAGATAATCAGTGATGATCGAATATTTATCGCATTTTTACCGTATGTCGATCGATTAATTGCAATAATTTAAGTTTGCAATATTCAGCACCTTATTGATTTTATTAATACATGCATTTTACAATCATTGACATTATTTTTCAGTCCTTTTAAGACGGGAACAATATTTATATAGTTATAACAGCTTGGATATGGACCCCTAAAGCCATAGATTCTTGATATTTTGCAAATTTTTCCAGCCAATTGTTCTCATTGCAATATTAATCAATTTCAACATAAGAATATAGATATAAGAAATAGTTGAACTGTGTCTTCAACTATTTTTGCAGTAAAAATGTCGTGACTTGAGCACATAAGAACGCTCTCCGATTCCAGTAATGTTACCTAAATATTCCTTTTAAATCATAAAAATGGCTGTGGTGAGCAACTCATGTTAATCGCCGAGATATTTGCCACCAAATGTAAATTATAAATTAAGTTTTAGTTTATTACCAAATTGGCACTAGGTCCCAATAGGGCTAACACAGCAAAGAGAGGAAAATGCAACCACTTTTATAAATATACTTCCTAATGTTGCACAAAATTAAAAATTTATATTATGTGACAGTATTTTCTATTCGAAACAAAATTCTTAAGTTAATTAATCCCAAATTAATAGTTCAGTTATAAGTTTATTTTTTCTTACTTTTAGAAAAGAAATTACAGCAATAATTATTCACGTGAATTTAAAAATTCGTTTAAAAGCTTCGAATATCTGAAAATTATAATGGTATAAACTGATTATTTTCAAAAAATTAATCTGTCTTTTCGTAATGGACTTTTCGATATCAAAATCAAGAAATATTGAAATGATAGATCTTAGGGATAGCGACTAATAAGTGCTTCCGTGGTTAATTACGTTGATTAATCTTAATCCTAATACCGAGCCTTTTTATATCTGGTAATGTGTGGAAATATGGAAATAAAATGCCCATGTATCCAGATACCATAAGTACCCAACAAAAGCTAAAAATATGCAGACAGCACTGATGAGTTATTGAAATAGGAATTCATTCAGTGAATGTTCAGTATTTTTCCGTCTCTTTTCGCGTAGGCAGTTATCTGCATGCTTAATTAGTGTAAATGCTGCCACAGCTTACTAGTTCTAATTGCAGACTGAATAGAATGCTAAAGGTGTGTCACTGTGTGATATGAAAAAAAAAATTATAAAATAATTAAAACAAGATGATGATGTTTAGTATAAAGGATGATTCGAAAAAGATGCACAGTTTCAACCAATCAAAGTGTGATGTCAGTAAAAAAAAGGGGTGGGGGCTGATATTAAACGCAATCTTTCGATTGTAAAAGGAAAAATAAACGGTTTCTTTCCTAATTAAGAAAAACGGCATCAAATTTATTTCATTTTATGTTATAGAAAACACACAATTAGATGTGTTTTAGTAATGTTGTAATAACTAAAAGTAACAAGTAAATAATAGTTAAATTATTTAATAACAAGGTCATTTTTATTAGAATACTCTGGAATTTATTGTATGTGTGGTAAAACTCAAGGAATATATTGAAGCTTTTTCTAATATTTACAGATTATAGAAAAAGATTTAATTTGTCAGAGTGAGATTATAAAGCGGTTACAAAAAGCGTTGCTAAGGAGCAAACATAATTTCTATTCACAACTTTAATTGAAGTGCGATGGAATAAAAATAAGAACTGTTCTTTTCAGTATTCTGAGACGACGTCTTTTTGACGATTCTATTTCATTAAAGGGAGAGACGTGGAAAGATAAGTGCACGTCTGGAATTCTTCATTTTTTTACCTCGATTTTCGCCTTGTTAGATCATTTTTCGTTCAGTCCCAACCCCCACATGTATGTGAATAGCATGTTGTTTCTGATAGTATTATTTTGATTCAGAAAGCAAATAATCTGATTTTATTTTACTGTTAAATGTAAACATATTCTCCTTTTATCTTTCCTCTCACCCCTATTTTGAGGAATTAAACCCATCCTAACGCATGCGCAAAAGCGTGGAGGGTTTTAAAATCCGTTATGAAACAATAAAGAACATGTTTTAAAAGAGAAAGCCGAACTTCTGTTCATCTGTATCAACCATTTTTAACAGGCGGAGATATTTCTTTTAAAGTTTCTGATAACTTAATTTACTACATGTAGAATGAACTAAGAGATGATGAGTATGAATAACATCTTTTTCAGTCAATTAAATATCTAAAAGATCAAGAGTTAAAAAGGAATAAAACGAAAAACAAATATTCTTTGTGTAAATGAAAGCATTACGTATACATTTTAAACATTGGGAAAATGTAAATTGATTGGCACTAATACAGAGGACTTTTCAAAATCATCATTTATTTATTTTAAATAAAGTTTATTTTTTAATTTTTTTTCGTGGAAAGAACAATAATGCTTACTATTAATAAATTAGAAGCGATTAAAGACATTATATTTACTCTACAAACTAAATACCTGCATGATTAGAAAAATTTTAATAAGATGGGAAAAACTATTGAGCATTGATATTACATATTAAATAGATAGCCCATTTTTTCATGTATTCAAGTTGAGACAAGCAAATAAATTACAGTGCAAAATGACTGAATTTAAAAAGTAATTTAGCACTTTGTACCTGCTATGGTATGTTTACAATATACTTCTTGGTGACAATAGATTATATTGTTATATTTAAGTTCCAACCCTTTCCATAGTTTTGTTAGATATTCAATCGTTTGATTTTTTTCTATCGTTAAAAGTTAAGAAAGTTTTTGTTTATTGCATCTAATATTTTCGCGAGGGAACAGAAATTGAAATAATATTATTTGAAAGACTTGAAGCGCAATTTGAAACAGATTACCTACAAAAGTTTTTAATCGCACTATGATTCTTGGGGCTAGACTCCATTATAAAGGTTTATGTACATAATAAAGAGAGTTGGCGCTGTATGATCAGAAGTGGTTTTAGCGCCATTAAACTCCATCAACCAACCAACCATAATAAAAAAAACAAATGAATATCTATAAAGAGTGTTCATATGAGAAGGTACGAAACGACACTGTGAATATAAAGGAAATCTTTATTCCAAGTATACACCTAAGGCCTGAGCACGACGATTCCATTGATTAAAGAGCCGAAGGATTCCTTGTACCAGAATTCCTCTGACTGTGATGAGACCCAGTCCTTTACAGCATCCTTGACTTCGCCGTTCGAGTTGAAGCGCATTCCCTACTTTAATTCCTCGAGTGCTGAAAAATCACTATAAAAACAATGTGTATTGTGAGATATTCCGAACACTATGCAGGTCCATGAAGAGCAAAAGACGAGGCTACTCATGGGGGAGTGAGGTTCTACTCCATGATAACGCCAGTCCAGGGATAACTCCATGATAACGTCTCCAGGGTCACATACACAGGACTGGCAAAGCCTAAATATGAGCAGCTCGACCATCCACCCAACAGCCTGGACATGTCGCCCTGCCATTTTCACATATTTAATCCCCTGGAAAAATACTTGAAAGCGGAGCGCTTTAACTCGGACGGATAACTCAAGGAAGCTGTGAAGGATTTAGTCTCGTCACGGCCACAGGGATTCTAGGAATAAGGAATCTTTCGCCCCGTTAATTAATGGGATCGTTGTGCTCAGGTCTATGGAATATATTTTGAATAAAGTCTTCATTTATACCCACAGTGTCGTTTCATACACTTTCATTTGAATACACCTTATATTAAAATGTCAAAGCTTTGATATCCCTTATAATTTGATGGTTAAACTGGCTTTGTTGAAGAAACCATAAGCATCTAGTCGTGTGTAGATTTAATTGAAATAATTAGAATTAATGCTACCAAAGAATTGGTCGCTGAAGGTGGCTGATGTTCAATAATCACAAATGAGCTCCTTTGAATTGCATTTGTGTATGGGGGCGAACTGAATTACTACAACATCACGGCAATTAAAACGAGCATTAAGGTTAATACAAAATAGACAAGCGTTCGTCCTTCATTTAAACTGTCATCAGAGTACGCATAATTCGACTTCATTACATCCATTACGCGAGCAAGAAACTACTTCCTAATACGACACTTATAGGTATAATTCAACAAACAAAATGTAAACAAAAAGTAAAATATACAAATACTTTATTCAATGAAAAATGAAAAGATGTAAATATAAAAATACTAAGAACATGGAGAACAAATATTTGTTTCTAGAGTAAAACGCACTGATGAAGCACTTTAGGGGAATGTCGAGGATTCAGAACAGCTCTCACTGCTTCTTCGAATACCTGAAATACAAGATGAATTCTAACTATATATGAGTTTCGGGTTAACCAATGCTAAAATATGAAACATTTGCTATTATTAGTAAAATTAGATTCGAAATTCGAAATCATATATCTAAAGAATTAGTAGCATAATTATAATTTTCTACAATTTTCATTTCAACTAACAATGGAAACATTGGAATATTTCTAAAATTTATATTTTGTTTTTCTATCCTGTTGATTTTAATACAAAAAAAAATTTACAGATTCTTAATGAAAGCTAATTCTGTGACTGACACAGAGACAATTTACTACAAGAATGTTCTGATAAGCGCAAAAATTATGGCTGTAATTTTTATTAGAACCAAACTACAAGGATTCTTCTAGAGCAGAGGTGTCCAAACTTTTCGCGGCACGGGCCGGATCGAAATTAGATCCATGTTACACGGGCCACATGTATATACAAATTGAAAAATATCATTATGAGTAAAGTAGCATTAAATACTATTAATTAATACTATTTTATTGTAACTTGAAAACACAAAATACTAAACAAGCAAAGTATAATTATATAATTATTTTATATAAATTGAAATATTTTCATGCAACTTCTAAAGCGAATGATGAAACTGTTTTTTTTTTTGTTGTTGTTGACGAATGTCTTTATAGTTGGGATCAAAATTTGTTACATCAATCATAAGCAATGACTACAAATGATCATCAGATTAATTTGCTCTATATTTTGATTTGAGATACTTCATTCGAGAAAAAGTTTGTTCGCACACGTAAGTAGTCCCAAACATTGAAATGAATTTACGAGCAAATTTCTTCAAATTTGGAAACTCTTTTGCATCCAAATATTTATAAAAATCTATTAAGTTTCCTTCCTTGTATTTGTCCTTGATTTGTTCGTTTGCTTGAAGATCAATAATTTAGTCTTATAACTTAACAGCGCGATAGACATTTGTGTTTGGTCAAGTACAACAACTCCGTTTTGCTGGCCACGTAGTTTTTCGATATACCTTTATGAAAATGAAAAGGTTTGGGCGAAAACATCATTATGTTTTAACACCCTCCGCGGGCCGGATAAAATCACTTGGCGGGCCGTAGTTTGGACACCTCTGTTCTAGAGACTTCCATTTGAAGTCTCTAGAAGAATCCTTGTAGTTCGGTTCTAATAAAAACCTAGCAGGGAAACATTACAAATTTTAGTAGGAGTTCAAATGAATAAATTGCTTTAAAAGTTGTATTTGCAGTGGGAGCGTTAATGTTGTTATTGAAGTAGAAATTTTACATTTACTTCTATTGTTAGTTTCAGCAAATGCTGTTTTTTAGGTATATCTTGGCCGTATTTTAATTTATTTGTCATGCTTTCTGCAAGCTTTTCGATTACATACACTGTATACTCACCAGAGCTGTTTATTTTCTAGAGTAATACTTCAATAGGAAGAAGAAAAAAAAAACCGAATCGATTTATTGTAAATTATGAAACATAAGTTTTTATTTTCGAAAAATGTTCATCGGACAGTTATAAAACATGGATTGTAATTCTTAAAAAATTCAGTTTAAGTATTTGTCTATTTAACTTTTTTAGGAAACTTCAAGAATTTATGAGAGTCTAAACCTCCAAATGTATAAATTTACGACTCTAAAATTTTACTGAATATGTTACATCTTGTCTAAAGTATTTATTACAGATAATTACTTTTTTGAATCGATAATTCATAGCTAGCGAAAATTTCAATTTCTTATATCTATATAGCTCTTAATCGCGTAGCTGCTTTGGATTGGCCTGGTTTCTTTACCTTTAATATCAATATAGGTCTTCTTACAGTAAAAATCTACATTATTTCACACTGCTCTAAAATTATTATGACATTACAGCACCAAAACATCAGAAGTGATTTCTAATATTTATGACAAGTCAAAGTACTGATTATTCCATTTTTTGAACACATAGTTCAATATCAAGATTTCATTCTTGGGGAAATATGATTTCTTGTTTGATAAATAAACTATTTTTAAAAGACACATATAAATTACTTTGGAATAGATTTCTTATCGTGGTCAGATGGAAAAATGACTTCCAAACTAAAATAAAACTTGGAAATGGAATTTCTTTCGACTTTTTTCTCTTCATATTTGGCGGTTTTTATGTTGAGAACCCGACATTCTGAGGCAATTTCTAGATAGAATAGTTAGTTAATTACATTTTGAAGCTTCAATCAAATATGAAAATCAAATTAAAGACAAAGAGAGAGATTAAAATTGTGGGAAAATAAGTATATCGTTCAACGGAAACTCATTACAAGGGGAAAAAAAAAGCGAATCTTTTTCCCATACTCCCCAAATAAGGTGCTTTTAGATCTGTGGATATACTTCTTAACACAGGGTCTTCTCTCTTCTATGATAACTCTGTACCTTGACAAGGTCACGACATGGCTCGTAACTTAGCAACGCCACGAGCATTCAATCTTCATTACATTTAAGAGAGAGGTAAACCAATAGGTGTTTTTTCTTCTTTCTGGTTCTCATCCTTATCAGCACAAAATATCGACCAACATTGTAACGATATCTTCACGATATTGTCCGACATTCTAAATATCTAATGATATCGGAGCAATATCTTAAGCTAATAGGGATGCAGAATAATACTGTAAAGTGCATAATACTTTTGTGTTTTCTACTATAGAATTGTGCGATTTTGTAGCGTAAAGAAAACCAACTACGGCTTCTTTTCGACCAATTCAAGTATTTTTCCCTTATACGGGAGCAACGAAAAAACTGCCCAATAATCATTAGTCGGAAAAAGTGAAAAATCGCAAAAATGCAAAATTATGCCAAATTTCATGTAGTTACTGACCTACTGTCACGAGAAAAATCCTTGTAACCCTTAAAGTAAGGAACCGTCGGCTTGGAAACGAGCTATTCGATTACATTTTGGGAGCCGAAGGATAGGGCTGTAATTCATTTGGCCCCCAAAAGAACCGGTTCGAAACCGGATATCTGCATTAATTCAAGCGAAATGAATCTCTCGCCTAAAGTAGAGCGTTTAGTAGCTGAATGCTGTGCTCTGTTTCAATGCCTACTTCCCTTCTTATATAGACTCGCCTGTTTACGACAACCATGTTCAGGGTTTTTCTCGTGACGGTAAGTCAGTACACTTGGCGACTTTGTTCGTGTTTTGTTCACATTGGCGACATTTGTTTTGTCATTCCCTTCGCTTGGCGACTTGATTCGCGTTTGGCTCACATTAGTGACATCTTACGCCCATATAACAGAAAGTATTCCAATCGAAATCGATACAAAGATACAATTTTAGAAGTACCAACCTTACTTTGTCTACATCCTTGTCTTTTTTTTTATATTTCCAATATTTGTGCGATTTGAATTTACAGAAAATATGGTAAATCCTTCAACAGATATGTTTCATATTTGATTACACACCTAAATTTCTAATTTTATAACTAGGTACTTATTTTTATTTAGCTAGCGCATCGTGTATTTCAGTTATCGAGTTCATGTGAACAGAGATAGAAGAAAAATCCTTGTCGTTGGAATTTGTCAAAAATTTGACAGAAATCTACAAATTCAATGTAAAGAAAAGCCACCAAATTTCAATCTTCTAGCTTAAAGTGTTCGAGATATGTTGACAGACATAAATCAAATTGTATTTTTTGGATTAAAGAGAAGCCTGAAAATTTCGAAGTGGAATTTGTTTGAAGATTGCGGTAATTTCTCTTTGTTTACTTGAAAGTAACACGGACGCAGAAAAATTCTTATTCTGGGTAATTTTTCAATTCAAAATAATGTATAACCAAACAGACAGACTGATAGACGATATCTGACAGATGCCGTCGAAAATTTGATGCAGATCAACACTTTTGTTTAGATGATCGCAAAGTCTATCCAATTAGTTCTTTGAGTTTTTTAGGATGTTGTGTTTATATATACAATGACCAATATAGATACAATATAGACATACTACTATTAAACCTCTACGGACACAGTGGTTTAAAAATTAGAGAACAATATAATTTCTAAAACTGATTTTTTAAAAACTATTACTTATCTTTCTTTATATTTTGTAACTGTCAAAAATACGTACTTTTGTAACCTTCGATATTTACAAGAAACTTTCAGAAAATAAAGGAAAGAAATGTAAGAAATCCTCATTATAAATACAAATTCTTGAGAGTTAAAAAATAACGATTTTTAATTCTCTAGAAGATTCTTAAGAAATGAAGTTCATGAAATTTGATGATTCCCATTACAAAATAAAAAAAAAAAAAAGATAGCAAAAACTTAATTTGTTATTGAGCTTCTAGCAATGAATAAATTTCATGTATTGTTTTAGGCTTTGTGTCGAGGGTATCTTCTGTCTGAATAGTAATACACTCCATCCAACTTGAATAACAGATTTCAAAAGGGAAATCTCAGCTTCAAAATTTTTTTCAATTCGTTCCGATTTAGAAAACCAAAAGTTTTTCAACATTTCACACACACACACACACACACACACACACACACACACACACACACACACACACACACACACACACACAAACACACACACACACACACACACACACACACACACACACACACACACA
>JAPMOQ010063871.1:0-10278 GCA_026543055.1 Argiope trifasciata
AAATGTAAGTGGAAATGATTAAACAGCATTTGATATTAAAATATTTTTTATTGAAACAAAGCATTCTTTTTTTAATTTTTAAATATGAGTTCTGAAAACAAAGTTGCTAAGCATTTAAACCTTTTGGACACTAAAGAGTTTCTTTTTAAATTATATATGTCTAGAATTTTTCAATTAAATTTTCTCAGATATATAATGAACAGATCAATTAATTAACAATGTTCGATTTTAAATATATTCAACATTAAGAAAATAAACAAAATTGTTTGAAATAATCAGTCAGAAGCCTAACACTGTTAGCATGGGGATGGAGGGGAAACTGTAGCCGTACTCATTTGACCGTGGGAAAAGAAGTTTTTTTGGCAGGAAAGTTAGTTTTTAATTGATAATTGAAACTCTAATTAAAAATTCAAAAAAGTGACTCCAGGTGCATATTTCTGACCTCCAAGGAATACATGTACCAAACTTGGCACCTGTAGGTCAAATGGTTCTCAACTGTAAAGCACTAACAGACACACATGCACACATTGAGTTTTATCATAGGTATAGATGATATGTTTGAAATGTTTTATAATTATTATATGATTATAATTATTATATTATTATATTTTCAATTTTTTTTAATAGATTGTCTCATTATTTTCTCCTTTTAATTAAACTGGTTATTAAAATTTGCTAAATCAAATTTTCACCCTTCATTTATAAGGCAAGTGAATGGTTATCTCTATTTTTGAGCTTTCGTGTGTTTCAATGTGTATATTTATATTTTTATCTTACAGAAATAATCCCTACTGCTGATGAAAAGGTAGCATTTTCTGATATTGATTCAGCTTTCTTGGTTGGTGCCATGCCACGCCGAGAAGGAATGGAGCGCAAGGACTTATTAGCTGCCAATGTAAAAATTTTCAAAAGTCAAGGAAAAGCTCTAGATCAATATGCAAAGAAAGATGTTAAGGTATATAATTATATATACTATATAACTATACAGTGTGTATGTATTATACAAAATAAGATATGAGGTATATTTTTACATTAGAATGATGGATAATCGCTTTATGGTGGGCAAAAAAATAGTGAAATTGTAAAGGCATTAAAAGGTTTTTATTCCTTTGATATTGATTATTATTTCTAAATAACAAAATTTTATATTTAAGTTTTTTTATAATAAAGAATGATACATTCACATAAGACTATGTGTGCATGAAATTCACTGTGTAAAAAAAACCTATAATTATTTTTCTCTGTTTAACCCTTTTGCGATGGGGTGTCATAAAGGCATCACCAGCGAACGTCTCTCACTCCTGGGCATATCACCCATTCATTTCTAGTAATCAAACTCGTAGTATGGTGATGCATATGTGCATTTTAAACTGGAACAATTTTTAGATGCAATTAGATGGCTCTCTATGTCCATTACTTTTGAAATAAGTATAGTTTTAGTTCCCTGATCTTCAGTTTGCTCATATTCAGCATTTGGTATTTTGCTCACTAGTTGGTGTGGAAATGAGGTGGGTAAGAGTAATTGTAAATAACTAAAGTTGGATTGTGTAACTTTCTACTTGATAAATTCAATCATGTTTCTGATCTGCCTTGGTATTATTTTCTCTTTTTGTTATTGCTATGTATTTTTGGTTATTCATTTTTGGTTTTACCATCAGTTTCTGTTTATTTTGCATTGCTTTCAGATCATTTCACATACTTATTTATTTCTTATAGCAAGGTTTAAAGAAAATGATTTGTCATAGGAAGAATGTACTCCTGTTATGAATGAAATCTAATACTATAATACGAGGAATGGTTGTCAAGTCGAAAATCGCCCCAGAATTAATAAACTCTGGTAAACTTGGGGATCTGGGGTTTTTGGCCACGAGGAATCGATTGGCGCCGGTTTTGAAGCGCTACGGTCGAGCAGTTCGGAGTTACAGATAGGATATTTTCAAACTTTATTAGTTCGCCATAATGGCTACTTAAATTTTCAAGCGGTAACGTGCTGCCATCTATAGCCAATATGGCGAACTAATAAAGTTTTATGTTTATGCTGTTATAGGTTTATAATATGTTTCTTATGTATGTATATATGTTTGGTTTTTTTAAATAAATTTGTCAAAAATATTGAACTTCAACACACTTCAATCTTTACCTTTACTTTACCTTTGTATAGAATAGTTCCCTTTCCAAACTCTAACTTTGTTTAGAATAGTTTACAATGGTGCACTTTAACCGGTTATCTTTTCACCAATGGTTTCACAAATTTTCTTATGGCATGTATTGTTTTGATAAATCACAATTGAAAATTTAAATCTTCGAGTTAGCTTCGATACCGCTCGGTCCCCCGCTGGTAATACTCTAAAACGATAGAAAAAATGATGACATTAAGACAGAAATTTTATTTTTTGTGATTTTTCTTTCTTTCAAAGTTAAGCTTAGTGCTACGAAATCCCTGTTCTGTGGGAGAATTCCTTTGGAGTACGCTTCATGCGGTCATGCAGCAAAGATGGAGACCTCCCGTCATCAAAGATTTAAAAGTTTTTATTTTTTGTAGACAGTTCCATGTGTCCATAATTATCTGTGTTATAAGTAGAATATCTCATCAACATTTATACTTGACAAATTCTATTGTTAAATTTAATAAATAAATCATATTGCATATGATAGCTTTACAAATTTTATGAAAAAAATTTGCAGAAAATTCTAATATTTTCGGAGTTTTAGCCTCTGTGTGTAAGTCTCCCCTCTCCTTCAAAGAAGAGAATATATTTTTAAAAATTATGCAATGCTGTAAAGCAATTGAACAAAAGTTGTAAATAATATTAATGCTTGTTTTTATTGCATCAAGGAGGGGCATAGAAACGAGCATGGGATTGAATATTTAGTCACATGGATTAATGTATCCCAAAGAAATTTAAATCTCTACTAGTATTAAAGGAAAATATATTCATTTTTTAGTTTTCTCTTACAATTACAGAGAATTATATCTGTATCATAAATTTCAGTTTTTAATTGAAACTGTTGTATTTATGTTCCCAACTTCATTAACTTGAGAATGCTTTTAATTGCATACATATAAAGAAGACACAATGTGAAGTTCCAGCATGTCAAAATAAATACAAAGTGAAATTTTCTCAACTTATTTTATGATGTAAAAAATACTTTTATAATGTTCATTGTAAACTTAAGTCTTAAGTAATTGATAAGAAATGAGAGACATTTTACTTATTACTTTGGGGAAAAAATGTCTATAATATAAATTAAAATATCCAAACCTTTATTTTTTTAAATTAATCAATGTTAATTAATCCATTAGTTTAATCAAAGATGTGTAATTGAAATTTACTTTTTTTAAATAACTTGTAATCTTAAAAATTAAATTGCTCTTCAGTTAAAATGTAATTAAAGAGCAATTTCAAATCGGAAAACTTCCTACTATTTAATTACTTATACAACTGTTTGAACATTAATTTTTGAGAACTAAATACAAAATTGTTTAATAATTAGATTGCTATATGTAAACTATTATTTGTGTATAACTCAATTAAAAATACAAAAGAATGTGAGATGCTCAGAAGTTGAAAATTCCATTCTTGTAAATAAATATTAATTTATTATAAGTCCTTTTTATACTTAATTTCTTTTTTCTTTCATGAATTTTTTTAGGTATTGGTTGTTGGAAATCCAGCAAACACAAATGCTTTAATTTGCAGTAAATATGCACCTTCCATACCTAGGGAGAATTTTACTGCAATGACTAGACTTGATCAAAATAGAGCTACTTCTCAAGTAAGTTATTTAAAATTTCATTTTCTCTATTTCTTTCAGACTTATGATTAGTGTTATCTTTACATTATTATAAAATTTGTAAATAATTTGCTTAAATTTGTGAAAAAATGACAAAAAATATGTTTGGAAATGTAAAAAATAAATACATAATATTTCCAAAGATGGAGATCCTGAGTGAATAAAGAGCAATTTTTTGTTTTGTTTTTGTGAGTGTGCTTTTGAATGAGCAAATTGGAAGGTTTTGGTGATATCTCTTTAATTTAATATAATTAGTTTTTAAAAGTTATACATTTTGCATGTAGAATTTAGGCAGTATATATGTGTCAGGTAAATATATGGTATGAAAATGCTACCATTGGATTTTCAAGAAAATTTAAGATTCCCGCACCCCCTCTTCCTTTTGTATGTTACGCCTGGAAAGTATTTATAAGTTGGGAAAAAAAATTTTACTAATATTATTATGATAGATTAAGTTTGAATTACAGTTAATTCAAGAGGACTGAAAAAACTGATATACTTGAATGCTAGATGCTGTACAATTTATTATTAATTTGAAATTATTTTGAAATGTTGCTCAAGTTGACCATTTTGATTTTAAATTTGTCTTTTGTGAAAATGTTTTGAAAGAAATTTTTGTCCATAAATTAGCAAACGAGCAAAAAGATTTATCTCGAATAATTCTTGTTAAAAATTATAAATTTTTATTTTTGTAATAAAAGGATCACCATTTAATTCATTCTGCATGAGTTCTGCACATTTTAAGAAAAAATACTTATTCTATAAAAATTGCTAAAGAATTATAATTATTTTTCAGATTGCAAATCTGCTCAAGGTTAATGTTAGTAATGTTGCAAACATTATTATTTGGGGAAACCATTCATCCACTCAATACCCTGATGTTTCTCATGCTGTTGTTAATATTAATGGTTCTGTAAGCAGCGTTCCTGATGCTGTTAAAGATGATGCTTATTTACAAGGCGATTTTATCACAGTAAGTTTTTATACTTAGATCTTTAAAAAAGTAAAACAGAACTGCTCTTTAAAAAAATCACTCAGATTACTTAAAAGTTATCTGCTTTTTCTTATTTTATTTTATTCTTTTCAAAGACAGTTCAAAAGAGAGGAGCTGCTGTGATTGCTGCAAGGAAATTGTCTAGTGCCATGTCTGCAGCTAAAGCTGCTTGTGATCATATGAGGGATTGGTTTGCTAGCACCCCTGAGGTAAGTCATTCAAAAAAGTCTATATTTATTAATTTTTATGAATGAAACATTTAATGGCAATTATTAATTAAGGTTGTTAAATTTTTGATAGCTAATATTTACCCTTGTCCCTTTATTATTTAACTTTGCCGTTTTCAACAAATATCTGGATTTGAACACTTAATTGTTTGTAATACTATTTAAATATTTATATCACTTTTAATTCATAAAATGTGTTATTATTCTTGGCTTATTTTAATCTAAATATTTTGTTAGTAAAAGTATCTTTTATAGTATTATTTAAACATCTCAAGAATATCAAAAAATTAAATTTGTCTTTGTTTTTTTAAAAGCTTTATATAATAAGAAAATTTGCATTTTTTAAGTGATGTATTTTATTGAAAAAGTAAACCAAAGAAACTAATTAAAAAACATTCAAATTAAATACAATTTTAAATAAAATTTTTAATTCATTGATATACTGATTTCCCTTTTTAAGCAAGTTCTGTTATTTTTAAAATAAAATGATGCAATTTTCTTGCAGGGAAAATTTGTTTCTATGGGTGTGATTTCTGATGGATCATATGGCACCCCTCCTGATGTTATTTACAGCTTCCCTGTGACTATTGGATCAGATCGCAAGTGGAAAATTGTTCAAGGTTTACAAATCAACGATTTCTCTCAGTCTAAGATGAAGGTTACGGGTGATGAGCTTCTTCAAGAGCGTGAAGAGGCCCTGTCTGTTTGCCAAGATTGACTTCCTGCTTCCCCTACAGCCCGTCTCTTAATTCCTTTCTTTAGTTCACACTTCTAGTGCACAGCATTAGATTAACTAGAACAGTTCATTTCCAATCAGAGAGATTTCAATTTAAATCACATAATAAATTATATGATATTGGAATATTTCAAAAGTTTTCTTTTATTATTGTTTCCAAAATGCAGATCAATTTCGAGATAGATAGATAGATATTTATATATAAATAAAATCTATTTCATAAATTATCGCAAAACAATTTTATTTTGCCAAATTTAGCTGTTTATAAATTAAAAGGCTGTAGGTGGATGATGATGTATTTTACAAGAATTATGATTTTTTTATTATTATTTTAGCCATTTATCACTTTATATAACTTGTTAATGAACTTTTATATTGTCTATATTGGTTACTGTTATGGGCATCGTTACAAAAAAATCTGTTTATATTTTTCTAAGTTTCTTGCGGAAATGGATTCAAAGATCGATTTTACTGCTGTGCTTTGCATGTAGACTCTATTGTAGATAATTCACTTCCGAATGATCATTTCTATGGAAATTGTTGAATACATAATGTAAGTTTTTCTAGAAAATAAAATGTTTGACATTAATTTTGCTATTGTTTCTTTCACTAGTAATTTCTTTACATATATATAGCTAAACTATAATTTCAACAATAGTAATCTTTTATTACTATGTATACATTTGATGAATTGAGCCCAATAATATAGTTAAATATATTTGTTAATGAAATTTTATCATATATATTCATATTTTTCTTACAGAAAGATTTTTGTTCTGAATGTAGAAATTTACAATTTTTTTTCAGTGAATTTAATCTGTTAATTCTAAATTAACTTAAAGGATACATTTCAAGATAATCCTTTAAAATCGTGTTATATCCAAAAGGAATGATACGTCAAATCCACATATTTAATGTTTGAAATTAAGTCGATTTTGAACGTTTTAGTTCAAGAACAATAATTTAAATCTGAATTTTTATGGGCATCAAAACCAATTGCATTCCATTTGTCCTTTAATTTATTTAATAATACATCGAAAAATTTTCGCATATGTTCACTGAAAATGAAATAGATAAAAATGTACATTTGGCCATAGAGAAATGTTGTACCTTATTTTTTGATTAGATGTATTAGCTGAAATAATAATGTGGATTAGCTATAATGAAACTGAGGCTGAAAAATTCGCAGAAGTTGTAAAAACTGATGACCAAATACTTGAATTGGCATAAATAAATAATAAAAAATCTTGCTTTTTTTATAATCCTAACAAAAATGTTTAGTGTTTCATTCCAACAGTCCTTGATTCTGTATTTTACAAATTAAGAGCTGATATATCCCATTTCCTTTGCCTTTTCCTCCCTTTAAAATCATTTTCCAACTAATACATAGGTGTTAGTCATGCATTTTCTCTTATTTATACATACAAGGAAGGAAGGGTTTTCCCCCTCTTCCTGACGAGTAGAAACCCTCTCCCCCCACTTTTTTTTTTTTTTTTTTTTTCACACAGATCAGTTCAATTTCGATTTGAGAGGCAGTTGCAACTGCGTGTGAAAATAGAATAAATTTCTCTGGTGGAAATAGCAACATTCAATTTGCAGAAACTTCTCGGTGGTGTTTGAGTATTCCCACTAAAGAATTAGGAGGTAAAAAAAAGAGCCTCTTAAAATTGCATTCAATACGGATTGGAGGGATAAAATATCAATCATGCCTTTGCTGAATGGAATAGAAAAGTTCCACAAAATCTATTAGTTTCATATTACTCGCTTTGTAAGAAGATAATAAGTTATGTTGTGGCTAAGCTATTTATTTATGGGGATGGGGTTCAAGAAAAACACCATTTTAGTGCAAATATATTTAATGACATAAAATACTAGCTTGCACACAAAACAATTAAACAAAAAGAACACAAACAAAATACATGATTAAAGTAACTAACACAATTACAACTAAGGGAGGTCATAAAAGTGTTGCAGCGCCTCTCAAGTCCATAAGACCAACTTAACTCGCTTGGGAATTCACTCTCTGAAGAGTGTTTTTGTATAGATGGCAGCCTTGGAAAGTCTTTGGTGCTGTGGTGAAATAGGTTTGTTACAGCCTCCCCCTCTGACCCCGAAGACGTCCCGACCAGGGGTCAGCAGGAGAAGGTTTCCTTGAAACATCTGGCACTTGTGCACGAGGAATGGCTGGAAGGGGAGATTTACGTGGGTTTGCACAGAGTCGTTTACCATAATTATGGTTTGCTTTTGAAGGTCGACCTCTTTTTCTCAGATTTGTGATCGGAGAGGTTTCTTTGCCACGAATAGGAGTCAAAGCAGAGGTGTGATAGACACCTATTGACTTGTCTGGAGAATCCGGGTTTGCTACAGAATAGGACACTGGAGACCTTTGTGCAACAATGACAAACGGTCCATCACGACGTGGCATAAATTTTGAAGTAACGCCAGCACTTTTATTACTTAAATTTCGTTTGGTAACTAAGACCAAATCTCCAGATTTGTATAAAGGAGCGGGTTTTCGTTTTTGGTCTGCATAGAATTTAGTTCGGTCTTGCCGCTCGAGCATGACCTCTTTGGCTTCAGAGGTATATCTGTCTAACCTTTGTAGATATGGAGTCATTTCTGCAACAAAGTTATCATTTTCAATGATACCACGGAAGTCGTTGGTAACATCGTCGATGGTACGCAGTTCTCGGCCAAAATTGAGAAAAGCAGCAGTTTTTCCTGTTGAAATACACTTGGAGGTGTTTAATGCAAAACGTATGGATGGGAGTTTTTCTGACCAAGTATCATGTCGGTTATTTACTAAAATGGCAAGACGAGGTTTTAAATCTCGGTTCTTTCGCTCCACAGGGTTTGCTTGCGGGTGATACACTGGGATCAGAGATTGATTAATGTCCATTAAATCACAAAGTTGTTGCATCACGGCGGATACAAATTGGGATCCATTGTCGCTGATGATTCGACGAGGAATGCCAAATCTCAAGAAAATTTCTTCTACCAGGGTGATAGCACATTCTTTAGCAGTTGCGTTTTCCAATGCAAATAATTCAACCCATTTGGTGGTAACATCTTCCACAATATAGATCCATTTCTTGCCATGACTGGCTGGAAGAGGGCCGAACAAATCGATCGCTAAGGTCTCAAATCTTTGGGAAGGAACTGGTGTTTGGAGAAGACCAGAGGGTTTCTGGTTGGAGGGTTTATATCGCATGCATTCAATGCAATCCTTTACATAATTAGTTATGTACCTCCGCATGCCAGTCCAGTAGTAACGTCGAGAAATTCTATCAAAAGTGCCATCGGCACCATAATGACCTGCAGTGGGATTATCATGATGAAATTTTAGAATTTGCTCCCTTTCATGTTCCGGAATGACTAATTGGGCTTCATCAGATTCCGAATCTTGGGCATATTTATAAAGGACACCTCTATTCATTAGAAATCCTCTATCTGTCCAGTTT
Source organism: Argiope trifasciata (assembly GCA_026543055.1). Lineage (NCBI taxonomy): Eukaryota > Metazoa > Arthropoda > Arachnida > Araneae > Araneidae > Argiope > Argiope trifasciata. Next base: position 9,214 of record JAPMOQ010063871.1, read on the forward strand.
CTATATTCTTCAGTCGGGTTGACTTCTTCTAGTGCAGTTATGATTTTCCTTAAGTTTTCATTTTGCAATTGATTTTCTCTGATTTCCTTTGGACTTTTGGTCGGAAAGTCTACTGAGACAATTGTGGGTTGGTCGATAGACACAGCACATATTTCACAAGGGTTGTCTCCTTGGTGGCAGACTGGGCGAGATAACGTATCAGCTACTACGTTGCTTTTCCCAGGGACATATTCAATATGGAGGTTGAATTCCTGGAGTTGAAGAGCCCAACGAGCAAGTCTTCCAGATGGGGACTTCAAAGACATGAGCCATCGCAACGCCTGATGATCTGTGGCAACAGTAACTTCTTGTCCCTCAAAGTAGCATCTAAATTTTCATAAAGCCCAAACGATAGCAAGGGCTTCTCACCATAGAGCTGGGATACTGATAGAGGAAGTGCAACCCTACTTTCGTGTAGGACAAGATAAAAACACGTGACTATGGGACATAATTTGTGTTAGCTGTAACCACATTCTCCATTCCCCATTATATTTCAATGGCAGATTTTTTCCCGCGTTTAACTGTTGGAATTTAGAGCTTATTTAAGCCATGTTTAATTATTGTTGTGCAATTAGATGCAAAGAAAAATTTTCTAAGGATAGTCTTGTATCATTTCACATGTATTTACAAAAAAAATTATTCTGTTTATATCCATTTTAAGTCAATTTAAAATTTCGTAACCTTGATTACTCGGTGATTTTGGTGTTATAGCTGATTAATATTTCACAGTTTTGTTTAGTTATTGTATTGAATTTATTTAACATGTTACTAAGCTTCGTTGAAACTGATGTAACTGCATTATATTTTGCTACTTGCTTTATTTTAATCTCGAATGTGTTGCAAGCGCTTGGCTACAAGCTTGGCGGGATTTTTTCTCGCCAATACAAGTGTTTACATAAACATAATTGACCGATTAGTAATTGTGTGTTTATTTTAATGCAAATAAAGTTCTTTGAAATTTCTAATATGTTGTTCCTTTTTAGCCACAATTATTGTATTATATCGTGAACAATATTAAATCCAATC
>JAPMOQ010063881.1:0-30491 GCA_026543055.1 Argiope trifasciata
AATTTCATGTTTTATATATATATATATAAAACATGAAATTGTAGTAGGTACTACTTTTGGATACTAGATGGTGCCTGATTAGACAATCTCATAATGCATGGCTCATTGCCAGTGTAATCAGAATGAGATGTGGTACTGTACTGTTAAGCCGCGTACGTGAATGTCTTGTTATGTCTTGTCTTTGTGTTTGTTCGTGTGTGAATGTGGTTGTTAAAGAATTGTTTCTGAAAACTTAAGTCCTGTTACTTCCTGCACAGATCACAATAATCTACATTCCACCATAAAAGTAATATTTTCTAAAACATAGAATAAATAAATATTTGTAATTTTTAAAATAGCTATATTATTCAATAATTGTTTTATTTAACCGATAAACTGGATAGGACGAAATATTTCAATGAAAACGAATTGAATGTAAGTTAATGACTCAGTTAAAAGGTCAAGGCATAAACAGTTTTCATTCTAATCGATACTTCTCAACTGATCTCTTACTGTTGGAAATAAGTATGCATATCGAATCAGAAAAATGATCGGAATGAAAGAAGGAATTCTATTTTATGTAGTCTGAGACGAATATTTAGGTAAATTACAAAACTTTAAATCTTTACTTAGGTGCTCGGACCATTTAATTTCATTATATTAATGACTAGCTGGCACCCGACGCTTTGCTGCCGCCGAAAAAAATTATATTAAGTGCAATCAATCATTTGGCAATGTTCAATCAAAATAGGATGAACGGAACGACAGTAGATAAAACACGAATAAACAAATATTCATTTTTATATATTAGATTTGTGTATTCTTTCAGAATTGTAATACTCGGTGCTCTTTCAAGCCTTAGTAAAAATAATAAGCTGAGATTTTTTTTACTTTTGCATGAAATGCAACTTTTAGCACATGACTGGATAAAATAAAATAACTATAAAATGTGATATTTTCTTTAAAAAATGCATGGCAAAGGATTCTATGATCTTTTGCAATAGTTAAATCATTATTGAATCAATTATCTTTATTTATACAGGATTGAATTTATACAGGATATGCATTCCAATTCCTTTCCAATGGCCAATTTGTAAAATATTATTAATAGGCATATATATTGTTTAATACTATTAATTTGATCTAAATGAAGTAAATAATTACATTTTAGGTTGTTTGAGTCAAACAATGCATTTATGAATAATCAGTTTCAGATTTCTTCATACTTTGCTTTGTGAGCCATATTTTACAAAATATTTTTATTAATATTTTAAATAAAAGTTGCTACATCAATCAGTCTTCGAAATCAATCATTAAAACTGTCTGATTTATAAAATTAAAGAATATTATTAGGAAAACGCGTTCTTTTAGAGCTTTCAGTCCATCATCTTAAAGAAAATATTAATTTCATTCCAATCAATGCCCGAAGTTACTTCAATGCTAATGAATATGTGATTTAATTGAAAATTTTAGAGCCCATTACTCATGGCGAAACAGCTGGTCGCCAAAGGCGGCTAGTGTTCCATAAATATGCCGCGAATACAGAAACCGTGACTACGGAGTGGTTATTTATATGGAATTATAGGGGATACGTTCCTAGGTTACAATATATATATATATATATATATATATATACAATTTAATTGAAGTGTTTGAACATTTTGATTAATTATCTGAATTAATCAAAATGTTTATTCTCAGGCAATGGTTTGAAGAATTTTCTAATTTTCTCTTGCTTGGCAGTTTTTAAAAGCTCCTTCCATTCAGACGTAGCAATCACATTAGCAATTTGCCTCTTAAAAATAAGACTTCGTTCCATAGACGGATCAATGTTCATAAAGAAATCGCAAAGCTCATTTGCCATTCTTAAACCTTAACTGAGATTTTTCAAATTAATTATCCCGTTTCAGTGTTTGTTGATGCCTCTTCTTCAATGGGCTGGGAATTTAACATTTCCTCAAAGTCAGTTTCAATCCTCGACGATATCATTTAACAACATACTTGTAATAAGATCTATATAAGCAAATAATAGATACAGAATAAGATCTATAATATAAGCAAAGTTGTAATAAGATCTATTTTACTTTTTTATTAGTCCATTGGACGCATTTACAAAGGATATTGGGTTGGACACCTATTGGAATCCTTTTGTTATTATGTATGTACTTATCAGATCCGAGAATAAAGAAATTTTTAGCCGCAAATATAGGAATTGGGTCGCATTTTTTAAATCTTCCAATAGTGAAAGGGCGAATGAGGAGCTTTTACTGTACTTGAAATTGCCACGATACGCACATTCTTTTGGTGCTACTACAGAGTGTTTTGGTTATGCGATTGGTTTGCATCCATCTATTTCTTTCCGTTTATTTTGATGGTAAAAAACTATCTTATCAAGTAGCTCAACAAAACAGAAAATGGATGCCAAGTAGCAACAAGTTAAGGCCAGAGGTTCCCAACCTTTTTTGAACTGGCGCCCTCTTTTTTAGTGAATATTTCAATATCGCCCCCCCCCTCCCACTCCAGATAAATAAGAGCTTAAAAACAATCGTAAGTCGTCACGTTCAGTAATATGGAGCCGATTTCTCTTTTTCTTTACCTATGATGCCTTAGCACTAAATCCACCTTTTATTAAATATGAAGAGGGGAATGCTATCGAAAGTCGTTGAACCATCGACTCTAATCCTGAATGCAGTTGCGAAATAGACTTCTGCATCCTAAATTCTTGGTAGCCATTCTTGAATTTAATTTTTAGATCCTCATTTGTCATCAATTCTATTAGTTCTTTTAACCGAGGTGATCCTGCTGTGTTGACATTGGAAGAAAGATCCAAAACCCAGTCATGTCTGTCTATGCTTAAAATGTCCTGTAATCGCTCTTTGAAGTTATTGTACACTATATTTGGTTAAGGTATCCGACTACGTTGAAAACGCTGGTAATCGACCCCATTGGTGATTTTTTTTAAATGTCTTATTTCTTATAATTCAGACTTTTTTCTTTTCAAAACAGTTTGTTTTTTCTTAGAAATGGATGGTCTGGCCTATTATCTGAAGGAAGTTTAAGGAAAATTTATTTATCAGCTAAAATTTGACTTTAACTTCAATTTTAATTTTCATAAAAATTATCCACCATTAACATGATATCCCAAAAACTAATAGAGGTATTTACATAAAATTTCAGCGTGTGTTTTAAATAATATAGGCAATGAAACGAACCAAAAGTTTTAGTTTTGGTGAAATGCTTTTTCATTTGTAGGTGTTTTTAGAAAAATTAAGTAGCGAATTGATGGAAAAAATGCACATATACTTATATTTTTACCCGTCAGTTCTTTGCATCTCAAAATGTTTTAGATTTTGGTTCATTTTATTCATCATTATATTCTATAATTTGTGTAAAAAGAAAAATTAGATTGCTGCATTACAATTTTGTGTAGAATGTTAAACGTTTTGGTAAAATTTCACTAAAATTTACCACAAATTTTCCTATTACTCAAAATATATTATATTCTCAAATAATATTTTTGTATTTATAGTGTTTATAATTGATAATGCATCTAAAAACAAAAAATTATTTTTAAAAAATGAAATTTTTCAATTTTTTTCCTTTGAACGTAGTCGGTTACCTTAATCTTCTAACGCCCCTTCGTGCCATATCAAAGCCCCCTCATTTTCTCTGGTCTTTTACCGCCCCCCCTGAAGGCTTCAAACGGCCACAAATGTTCGTTATCGCCCATGTTTGGAACCTATGAGTTATGCCATGGATGCATCTACTTCGATGGAACAATTCAATGCTGAAGTTATTGATTCCGAATCAACCGATGAAGCGGCAACTATGCCAAAAGCGGTTGTCACTGCATTCACCCTGAACCACTTCTACCGACCACATTCGAAGGAAAAATTTCAAAAAGTTAGATTTTTTGTAAACTATTTATGGTTTTTAAATGTATTGTCAATTATAAACATTTTAAATACAAAAATAAATATTTGAAAATATGATATATTTTCAGAAATGGGAAAATTTGCAGTAAATTTTATTGAAATTGAACCAAAATGGTTAACACTCTATACAAAATGGAAATCCAGCAATCCTATTTCTCTTTGTACACAAGTTATAGAATACAATGATGAAATGAAATGAACCAAAATCTAAGAAACATTTTGAGATGAAAAGAAGTGATGGGTAAAAATATACGTATATATGCATTTTTTTCCACCAAATCGCAACTTAATTTTTCTAAAAACACCTATCAATGAAAAAGTATTTGCCCAGCAATAAACATTTTGGTTCATTTCATTACCCATATCATTTAAAACACACACTGAAATGTTAATGTAAATACCTCTATTAATTTTTGAGCTAGCGTGTAAAAAGGGGAAAATTTTTATGAAGATTAAAGTTTTGAGGAAATGGAAAAAAAAGATAAATTTTAGTTGAAAAATATGTGTTCTGATGAACCTCTGGCCGATATTGAGGTTGTTGAGCCGGATTGGAATTCTGCTTGTGCAGAATGTATCACCGGGCACTTTTCAAGAACTAATAGCAACCATAAAAATACCTCCACAATAAAGACCTGCAAAAATAGTCCTGGAATAAATTCAAATGAGCTTATTTTGATTTAACACTTTGTTACACAGGTGGGGAAAGTTACGTAGTTACACAGATGGCACACATAGTGTGCCAGTCACTTTTTAAGTTAGGAAGTCACATTTTTTGTATTATTCTATAAGTACGACCGAAAGTGATAAAGAAATCTTAGCAGTTTTTGAAAGAAAGATTTTGTGAAGTATTTTAGCAGGTGTGAAATGTAATAACACATGGTGAAGAAGAACAAACTGGGAACTTTACAATTTATACAAAGAACCTGGCATAATAAAATTTATCTCAATCCAAAGACTAAAATGGGTAGGACTCTTGATTAGAATGAAAGATGACCGAACCATTAAAAAGATCTTGACACTAAACCATCTTGAACCCGCGGGGTAGACCGAGGATCCGGTGGATCGAGTGTCTAGAAACAGATATAAAAGTTCTCAGAGTTAATAACTGGCGAAGTCTATCCAAGAAGCGGGCAGCCTGGAATTCGATTCTGCGGAAGGCCATGGCCCACCCTGGGCTGAAGCGCCTCTGAAGAAGAAGAAGATTCTATAAGTAAACTATTTAAATAAATAGCATGCATGCTAAGCAATGAAATGAAAATATATTTACAACAATTTGGTCTTTATAATGTGTGAAATAATAAGTTATATGCGATTTAATGGAAACTCTGGAATAAAAATAGATTTGACAAAAAAAAAAAAAAAAACTTAAGTTATGAATTTTTTTGCTCGGACAAATCATATTCTTCATTATTTCTCCGACTATGACAATTTATACCAATATTATCTCTTTGTTTCATATGATATTTTAGTAGTTTTCATCGTTGTTTATAGTTGTTTGGATTTCTTCAGCAGAATCTGCTTCTAATTCAGACTGAGAATCATGATCACTTTTATGTATCTGCTCTTCACTGTCAGTATCAAATTCTTCGTCATCATATTCGCTTAATTCTTCATCCGATAAGACTTGAAATCTCACATTATTGTCAGGATGAACAATATTTTTTCGCCTCCGAATATATAAAAACTCAATTTGCTTTTTGTATATTAGAAATAAGTTCAAAGATTGTCAAATTAAATAATTCAAAAGCATTGTGAACAGTTAGATAGCTTTATAACCGTATAAAAATCAAATAGCAAAGTACGAAGGGTAAAAACAAATGCTTATATTGCTACACAAGTGTAGCACTGTGTGCGCCACAAGAGACGCAAATAAACTGGAAAAGAAACGCGGGAAACTGCGACCCTCAACTATTAACCGCAATAATATCCGAAACGATTAAGTGAAGAGAGGTTAGGTCGGGAGCAGGTGTTAATCACATGATTTTCTTGGAATTCTTGAAAGTTTTTTTAAAGACTGGAGCACTCTGCGCGCCATCTATGTAAGTAAGGGTTAAGAGATCCGACTACGTTCGAAGGAAAATGTTTGAAAATTGGATTTTTTAGACACTATTTATGGTTTTTAGATGTATTGTCAATAATAAACACTATAAATACAAACACAATGATCTGAAAATGGAGTATATTTTGAGAAATCGGGAAATTTGTAGGAAATTTTAAGGAAACTTAACCAGAAAGGTTTACACTCTACACAAAACTGTAATGCAGTAATCCTTTTTTTCTTTGCACACAAGTTATAGAATATAAGGATGAATGAAATGAACCAAAAACTAAGAAACATTTTGAGATGCAAAGAAGTGATGGGTAAAAATATGCTTAGATACGCATTTTTCCCCATGCACTTAATTTTTCTAATAACATCTATAACAGAAAAAGTATTTAGCCAACACTAACACTTGCCCATATTATTTAAAACACACGCTGTAAGTTTTACCTAAATACCTCTATTAGTTTTGAGGGTATCATATTAACGGTGGAGAATTTTTATGAAAATTAAAGTTTCGAGAAAATGGAAGTGAAAGACAAATTTTAGTTGGAAAAATCTGCGACCCTCGATGATAGGTCAGGCCTTCCTTTTCTTAGGAAAGATGAAATGCTTTGGGAAGATAAAAGTCTGAACTACAAGAAATAATAGGAATTTTAAAAAAATCGTCAATGGGGTCGATAAATAGTGTTTTAAATGTAGTCGGATACCTTAAAGTCAACGGAAATTCTTCAACATTTAATAATGCTAACGATGAAAAGATCATCGAACTTTCTAAAAAACTCCTGTCAAAGAAATAGGACCATCCTTTGAAATGGTGTGCAACCACTAACAACAGAACATTCATCAATATTATTCCAATACAGCTACAAGACATCTTTGGATCATCTGCAATAGCAACCCTTATTGTCATCAGAAATTCCCAGACTGCTCAAGCCATCACTTAGGTCGCTCAAGCCAATCCTCCAAATACTGAGGTGGAGAAAGAATTGCTCAAACTCTTAAAGTAATGGGCACCGAACATGTATATAGTGTGTATAGTTTTTTGTACATATTTTATTTGCTTTTTATTTATTACTAGCCTCCTTTGGCGACCAGCTGGTTCGCCATAAGTAATGCGTTCTAAAATTTTCAATTAAATCCCATATTCATTAGCCTTGAAGTCATTCCGGACATTGATTGGATTGAAATTAATATTTTCTTTAAGATGATGGAAGGAAAGTTCTAAAAGAACACGTTTTTCTAATAATATTCTTTAATTTTATAAATCAGTCAGTTTTAATGATTGATTTAGAAGATTGATTGATGTAGCAACTTTTATTTAAAATATTAATAAAAATATTTTGTGAAATATGGCTCACAGAACAAAGTATGAAGAAATCTGAAACTCCTTATTCATAAATGCATTGTTTGACTCAAGCTACATAAAATGGCATTATTTACTTCATTTAGATCAAATTAATAGTATTAAACAATATATATGTCTATTAATAAGAGTTTACAAATTGGCCATTGGACCGAAATTTGAATGCATATCCTGTATAAATAAAGATAATTTATTTTCGGAAGTGACAGCGGATAAACGTCGAAATTTCACTTCAATTTTAATTAATTCAAATTCTAATTAAAAATTCGAAAAAAGGGCTCCGAGGTGCACCTCGAAGGTATACATGTACTAAATTTGGTAGCTGTAGGTCCAATGGTCTGGCCTGTAGAGCGCCAACACACACACACACAAATTGAGCTTTATTATAAGTATAGATATAGATATATTCACGCTGCGGAACTTTATTATTGAGTGTATTTTTGCTTATTTTCCCGATAATGGACTTTTTAATACCCGGACTTGACTTTTTGACCGCATGCGGTTACCTGATTTGCTACTTTATATTTCTTTAAGGAATTATCTTACGAAGAGACGTTGTTTGAAGAGCAAGACAGCTGACTGGAGACAATTGTGTCGAAAGTCTCGTTCACTGCATTGCATCGGAACTGTTCGCTGTGTTTCTCTGAGGAATGTATTCCATCAAACTCTGCTGAAGACTGAACATGCTGAAATGTTACGCTTCTGTCTATCCTCTTTACCCGGACTTCGTTGCTTCATAACATCTGTCTTTGGACACTTTCAATAGACGCATTCAATAGTATTGAATTCTAATCTCGTTTTAAACCCATCAACCCTCAAAATAAAATAGGCTCAACCCCAAATGGTGTCTCATTTTGTGTTTGTTTTCCGTTTTATAAGTAAACAATTCACTGTTTCACTGTAGGATTAGTGACATTCCTAAAAAAATAAAGAGTACTGTGAATTTGTTTTTATATCGACTTAGGAAATCTTCAAGCCTGAGCACCATCCAAACAAGACCATGATCTGCGTTTGGTGGAACTGGAAGAGCATGGTGTACTGTCACGGATACCAAGGAACTCTTCATAGCCCAGATACACCGCAAGAAAGTGACTATGCGACTGAAAAGACCCCATCGACAAGGCCAAACCATATTCCTTCACGACAACTCCAGGCGCCATGTTGCACACGTCGTCAAAGCCGCACTCCAAGAGCTCAAATGATAAGTTCTTCAGCATCCGCCATATTCTCCTGATCTCGCACCTTCGGATGACCATCTTTTCCGCTCCCTGACGAACCATATAAGGAGCATACCTTCGACAATAAAGAGGGTCTTAAAAATCAGACCGGACGATTTTTGGCGGAACGGCATGGACAGATCGGTCGAGAGGAGGACGTAAACAGCAACGGCGAATACATAATCGATTAATTGATTGTTATTACTAATGGTTTTCTTGAAATAAAAGTCTTTGATAAAAACGCTACGAACTTATTCCCTACCCAATAATTCCAGTAAAGACCTAAAATTATGTAAGTCTGGCGAATTCTTAGTCCATTCTCGTGCTCCTGAGGCTCCATTCTAATGAGGGATTTGATAGAAAAAAATTAAAATTGCAATCACACCATTATTTAAAATGATGAATTGGGCTGCAGAATATTTTTCTCAAAATGGGCTGTGATTGAAGGCGGGGGACCATAGATGTCCTATTTAGACGTTATTAACTTTCGTATGAAAAAAAGGGATTGGCGAAATCAGTGAGGTGATTCTGGCTTTGACATCCACTTTCCGCTCTTGCGAATGATTTGAAAAATTTGAAGAAATGCTGTTTGCCAAAGTGGTCTGATATAACATTAAGAGATAAAATGATTTTAAAAAAAGAGTAAGAAAGGAATCATTATTAAGTAGCTTTCACAAAGAAAAGGCGCATATTGAAAAATTGAGTTCAAGATGGAATTCTGTATTATATTAGCGCATTTAATATGAGAAAGTGGTTTCCAAACATTTAATATATTTTTTATAGTAATAATTTGTTACTTTGTCTTTGCGACCAGGCAGCATACTCAGTAAGATGTACACTTAATATTCATCCAATTGGAATTCGTTCCTAAGCTAACCTTTTTTTTTAAGTTATTTCAAATTAACTATTTGCAAATAGTTCCATTAAAATATTCAATTTGGTATAAAAATAGATGTTCAATAACTTAATATTTGAATTATAATTAAAATGTGATAGCTATTTTTTGCATTACAATTATTGTTAAAATTATTATTTATAGCTGAAAGTGTTGCTTTCATTCAAAGTAATGATGTTATTTTTTCAAGAAAAATAATTATAAATTTACATTGATTTTGTTAAATATTACCTATAATAAAAAGAGTCAATTTTACTCATTGCCAATTTTTTTATTTTTCATATAATTGTTGATATTTACAAATATTATTTTCTACACCTTTATATAATGGAAAAATAAATATAATTAATATATATATATATATATAAAGTAATACGTTTTTTCAAGAGTGTTATTTATTTTTGAGTGTAATTTGAGAAGAAAATGTATTCCAACACATTTACTTTTTTCAGTGATAAAAAATTTTGTAAAAAATTCTGAAATATATTTATATATCAAGACAAATGATTGCAGAATATATTGGATAATCTTCAATCTAATACTTTCATTAGAAAATTTGATTGGAGTGTAGAGAAAATGCAGTCACTTAGACTGCTCCTCCCCAGTTACGTCCTAAATTTTCACCTACCCAGTTATGGGTTAATATTTTATCAATAATTAGAAAACTTTTCCTTTATTGCTCTTACAGATCATGACATTTAGGTAAAAGTTCTTTGTTGTATTCTGATTCATGTTTCTCTTTTTTAAAACATCTGCCAATGGTTCCGAATTTTTAACATCTGCTTTCTACTTTTGTTTATGCATTTGTTAAACTATCTTCTGCTAACTTTAATTTCCGAAATGCGCAGTTTCAAAGAAAAAGATCAAATAATTTCCCACCAGTAAAAATTTAAAATCTAGATAAAAATAAAAAATTAGATTTTAAAAAACTTATTTTTTATTTTAAGATAATAATAATTATTTAAACTAATTATCATCCGTAACAGTAGAAAGTCTATTAGTATCGAATGGATTTCGGAGCGTATTTAGTTTGTTCTCCTTTCCGTATTTTTGCAGGGAATAAAAAAAAATCCTGACTTTTAGCCATTTTTCATAGAAAACGTTTAGTAGTTCTAGGCTAATTAGGAGATATTTTACACCTGAATATACCTCTAACGTTCGCTGGAGTGGTTTCGAAGCCAAGGCAACTTGTGATCATAAATAACTGTCGCTGGACAAAAAGTAGATACCATTAGTAAAAAAAATTTCCCAAAGTTCTATCACCCATTTGTTTGACCTTGAGTCCACAGAGGAAATGAATCAATTATACTACAATTGTTGAGTCTAAATGTTTCGTTACATAGCACTTGCTTATCTGCTCATAAAAAAAATCATTCGATTTCCGATCCTTGTGCATAGCAGGCACCTTGAAAAGAGGGCTTGTTGAAAATGCCCTGATAAATTTGCTGATTTGTTGCGAGAGGATGGATTTGTTTTATGCTCATTTAGATTCCGTTGAAGACATCAGATTGCTTGAAATCGACTGTGACGAATCTAAAGCAAATTGTTATAATCTGATAAAATTGATAATATTCCAGTAATAAATACAGAATTAAAAGGAATTGTAAATTCGCTAAATCCTAAAAGGTGCGAAATTAAAGAGAGAAAAGAAAAGGAAATTTAAGAAAATGTGTCTCCTGCGTGAAAATGATGTAGGAAAAATGTGCTGAAAAAATTGAATGTCACTGTAACAATTGCAAATAAGGTATGTACAAAACATTCTGAATAAAAATGATAAGTAATGATTAAATAATTCTTAAAAAAATTACGATTTTGTTTATACTAATATCTATGAATACTAACATTTATTTATGCTTTTATTATACTAACATTTATGGATCTTATTGTTTTATTTCATTTTACAAGATTAAGTAATTTGTTTTGTTAAAGTTTATGATATAAAGGGTATAATATATGATAACTACCTTAAATAATATTAAAAAATCTCAAAATCAAATCATACGGAGCAGTAGTCCTGCTGTTACTTATCTATTATAATTATTTCATATATTTTACAACGCGGTGTCGAAACGATGTCGGCGGTCGTTTAAGGGTAATCGAAATCCCGGACGTTCTAGTGTTTAAGTTACAATTATAATTATTTTTTAAAAAATAGTTTTTATGCCATTTGAATAAATTAATTTTTCATAAAAAAATTAGTGAACATATGAAGTGAAATTATTTCCAAATTATTAATTTAATATGCATAATTAAACTGTATTTATGTTATATATTTTTCATACATGCTTATAATTTTAAGTACATAGTTTTGTAAAGTACTCCCCCCCCCATGTAGTTGTGCTTAGGTTTAACATATTTTCAACCAATTATTTTTAACGATTCTATTTATTTTCTTAGTATTTGATACATTTAAAATTGTTAATTAATCGATCTTTTTATTATGAATCTGAGAAAAAGGTGTTGAAAAATTCTTAAAATATTACAAAATATAAGAAAGATATTCTTTAGTGCCCATACGGTGTAAATGGCGATTCTGTTTTCAGTACTCATATTTAAAAAAAAATGCTTTTGTTTCCATAAAAGAATGCTCTTATATTAATTGTAGTTTAATCATTTCCACTTTAATTTAGAGTATAAATTCTACAGGATATAACGGAAAATTAGAGAAATACATATTACGTTACGGCTGAAGGCTTTTATGAATAAATTATATGAGAATTATGAGAGAATTTTTATGTGAATATTATGAGTATATTATGACTATCAAAATTTGAAGCTTTTAAATATTTTGATGATAAAATAAGAGTTACATAAAATATTAAATTATTAAAATTTTATCGGGCATTAAGATTGGCGAACCGGCTCGTTACCAAAGGCTGCTAGTATGAAATAATTTTGAATGAAAATTTATGAAGAAACTAGTTCAGGATCGAACTCGGATCTCATAGAAGCGAAAAAAATAGATAGTGCTATCTAAGCGCTTCTCTAGAGCGAAATAATTATTGGCATGTAAATATTTTTCTGTAAGTTTGAAGAACATTTCTCTGATATTGATGGTAATTGCCCTTTTATATTTCAGTGAATAAGCATCTTGCACCCGCAACATCGGAGCCAAAGATGATTTTCAATCAGTAACCCAACGCTAACGTCAATCAAAATAAAACATTACAGAAACCAGAAGTAATTCTTCATCGCTTAATTTTGTTCTATCACTGAGATACGAAGAAATGTAAACTTATAATTCAGTCATTTGAAAAATGTCGTTTTAGTTATGACTTAATGCCTATTAATAAAGATGACGTGAAAAAGTTCAAAATTATACTTTCAATTCGCTCTAGCGGAGAAAACCTACGATTCGTGTGTACAGAAATAACAAATGAAAACCATTCTAAAAGCATTGAAACCGATAAATATCTCCCGATAGTGCAAAGCAACTAGATATTCAAAAATCTCCACCACCCCCCCTTCTTTTTCCTTGGAAATGTGTTTTTAGCATTCAGAGATTGCAAGAGCTAGAAGATTTGTTTAAATCTCGGGTTCAAATTTTTTGATGACTTCTTCCTGTTTGTATACTTTGCATGTTTTCCTACGTGTTAAAAAAACTCGCCAGTATAATATAAAATTAGGTTCAGTTAGCCATTTGTAATTCATAAAAGAGTAACATTCTTTAAATTTTTGATGCATTAACAAGTTGACATTTCATTCTCTGTAACAGATGCATTGTGATACACGCTTTGATAAATGATTCATCTTTGAATTTGATTTCGAATAGGAGTCCCACATACACTGATGGAAAAAAAATCCCAACACTAGGAAGGAGCTGTGCTAGATAAACGAAATTTGGTAGGCGTGTTTATACATCTGAAAGATGACGTCGATTCAAATTTCGAGCTAAGTGTGGCGCTAGTAGCGACACTATGAACATGCAAATGAGGTTTTCTTTAAATAAGCGCTGCAAGGTTCGTGATCGTTATTTACAGTTGAGATTTGACGTAGTGGGTTAATGTTAGTCAAGGATGTCTCTAAGAAGACGAAGAAGCCATTATCAACAGCTCACTGAGTTTGAACGAGGTCGTGTTGTAGGGCTACGAGAAGGTGGGTTTTCTTTCGGCGATATTGCTGACAGACTTGGCAGGAATGTATCCACTGTGCATGCGTATTGGCGGCAGTGGTCAAGGGAAGGTACTGCCTCAAGAAGACCAGGTTCCGGGTGGCCACGTGGTACTACTGAGAGGGAAGACCGTCGTATTCGGCGTATGGCTGTGGCTAATCGTACTGCGTCTGCAGTTGAAATTCGAGCTGCAGTTGGCACCACAGTGACACAACGAACTGTTACAAATCGGTTACTTCAAGGACAGCTCCGAGCCAGACGCCCTGTACAGTGCATTCCACCAACTCCAAACCACTGCCGTTTGCGACATGAGTGGTGTCAAGCTAGAGCTCATTGGAGGACGGAGTGGAGATCTGTTGTGTTTTCTGATGAAAGCCGGTTCTGCCTTGGTCGCAGTGATAGCCGTTTGTTGGTTAGAAGGAGGCCAGGTGAACGCCTGCTAGTGACCTGTCTGCGGCCTAGACACCCAGGGCCTACTCCTGGAGTTATGGTTTGGGGAGCAATTTCGTATGACAGCAGGAGCACTCTCGTGGTTATCTCATGCACCCTGACTGCAAATTTGTACGTCAGTCTAGTGATACAATCTGTTGTGCTGCCATTCATGAACAACATTCAAGGGGGTGTTTTCCAACAGGATAACGCTCGCCCTCATACCGCTGTTGTAACCCAACATGCTCTACAGAGTGTCGACATGTTGCCTTGGCCTGCTAAATCACCAGATCTTTCTCCAATCGAGCACGTATGAGACATCTTTGGACGACAACTCCAGCGTCATCCACAACCTGCATTGACCGCCCAAGTGCAACAGGCATGGAACTCCATCCCACAAACTGATATCTGACACCTGTATGACACAATGCATGCACGTTTGCATGCTTGCATTCAAAATTCTGGCGGCTACACCGGTTACTAATGTACCAGCATTTCACATTTGAAATGGCTCTTCTCGTCAATGGCTCTACCTGTAATCTTGAAACTTTAATCAATTAAATATGTTACCTTGACAAATGTATTCCTAAAATTTCATTACTGCACAATAATTTTTTCTTGGTGGTGGAACTTTTTTTTACCATCAGTATATTTTGAAAACGAGAATACTGTTCGACGTTTTAACAAAGTTACGTTTTTCATCTGAGCTTGATTCAAAATTTCCATTTCCTGTGATTCTCATGTGGCTTTATCACGCGATATTAATATCACAAATAAATCATTTGTATATAGGATGTGCAACAACTGATTAAGTGCGAATTTGAAATAGATTTGA
Organism: Argiope trifasciata; assembly: GCA_026543055.1. Lineage (NCBI taxonomy): Eukaryota > Metazoa > Arthropoda > Arachnida > Araneae > Araneidae > Argiope > Argiope trifasciata. Next base: position 14,809 of record JAPMOQ010063881.1, read on the forward strand.
TTTATCTAATTTTTGATGAACTATTCGATTGAAATAACTGATTACCGTTCCTTGTAATCAACGTAACTTCGCTGAGTTACTTAAATATTTTTTAACTTCTTTTTATAATTATATTTAGAAATTTTTTTGATATTTACATTTGTGAAATTTTAATGAATTAAGCTCAATAATTAAGAATTGATAATAGTGAGAAAATAAAATGACCTAATCTCAGAATTATTTAATACAAAATATTAAAACTTTTTTTTTATCATTTATTGTGCTAGCATGTGTATGTGTATTTATGGATATATTAATAATATTTGCATCACATTAAACACATTAGTTAGTTTTAAATGTTGCGATTCTAATAAGAAAATCTTTTAATTCCAAATACAGTTTAGATCATTGTTTTTAAAATCAGATTCTCTGAAATGGCGAGATTGGGGCTCAAGTCAGTTTCATATTCAAATTAACGATAAATACTCACTCGCTTAATAAACAAACGAATTAAAACTCAGATTAAAACAATTAAAACATATTTTTTGTATATATCAATGATATTTGATTTTATTCTAGGCAGTACATATGTACTACGTTTTACCATTCTCCACAGTGATTTGTTCATTTAAAATAAACATTATGTTAATCAGTATTTTTGCGTCACGTATGCGCGCGCATTCCACTTTCTCAATGTTTTTGCTTCATCTTTCATTTGGTTTCGTCGCTGGCGCAGGAAACGTCGCTAATGTTAATTTCGTTTACGTATAAGATCGCGATGTTTCTCGGCATTCGAAGTTACCTTTCTTTGTTGGTTTGAAAGCGAAATTTAAATGTATTCATCCTTCTTTTTTCAAGAGAATTGAACTTCTTATTGATAGGAAAAAAAGAAAAATTTTAAAAGATTGGAGTTACTTTCTTACGACGTATCTTCAATATGCGTTTTTAAATATTGAGTACATCTACAGATTAGACGTCTACACTTTACCAAACTGCTGCATACATTGTCTTCTGTTATTTGCTTGGGTGAGTTCATGATTTGTGTCGCATCTTTCTAGTTCACGTTCTGTGATTATTGTGGTAATAAGCCGAATTTTGTGGTTATATGTATGAAACTTAAAATAATGTGTTTGTGTAATAATTAGTAAGTTTTTTTTAGACAAAGAGTGCATTTTTTAGTGAACACAACCTTTATGAGCAAAATTATTAATCTGCTTTAGAGAAAAATTCATAGTTTTTGTAATTATGTAACGTTTTGATAATACATTTTCTAGGTATCGGCATAAAACGTGCAAATAAAAGTTATGTACATAAAATATATGATTGTAATAAATTTCGGTTAGAATTTAATGCTATTAATCCTCTATCTGCGTATTCCGTCAATCAGGCAAATTTCTACTGGATCCCACATTTTTCTCCTTTTACAGGGTTTATTTGGGCAATAACAGATTTTTATCATTATCTTGTAATATAATATCAGTTCATTACAAGATAATGATATCAGTAACATATAATATCAGTTCATTTTCTTTGTAAAATGTTTGAGCATATTTGCAAACATCTAATCTAAATAGTGATTTTAAAGAATTATGCAGTCAGTGGGTTAATTCCAAATTAATGTAAAAGAAGTGTTTTTAAGATTTAAAAATGTTCTACTTTATACAAATATACTAGTCAAAATTTTTAATTTAATACTTGTCAGAAAATTTAAGAAAAATCATGCCATTATTGCATACATTGAATACTAACGACGCATTTCTTAATGATTTGTGTGTGCGTACGTGTTGGTGTTTAATTTTAGAAAATCTCTAGTGGTCATTTAATGTGCTGATCTCTGGGGATATGAATGGACTTAAATTTATTAAACGTTTTATCATTAATGTATTGACAATAAAAGGTTTTAATGTTCATTGTGTTTTTTAAAGGAATGCGATATTAATCTATACTTATAATAAAGCTCAGTGTGTGTGTGTGTGTGTGTGTGTGTGTGTGTGTGTGTGTGTGTGTTGGCGCTCTACAGGCCAGACCGTTGGACCTACAGCTACCAAATTTGGTACATGCATACCTTGGAGGTTCGGAATGTGCACCTCGGAGCCCTTTTTTCGAATTTTTAATTAGAATTTGAATTAATTAAAATTTAAGCGAAATTTCAACGTTTTTCCGTTATAACTTCCGAAAATACGATCGCATAAACATGATTTTTACATCAATTTAAAGATTAAAAAATTAGCTTTCTAACGGTATCAGTTTTTTAAATTTATAACGAAAGATTCTATTTTTAACGAATTTTTAAAGAAATATTTTAACCATGTTTTTATCACGTGACTGGATAAAATAAAAGAATGCCGGAAGTTCAAATAAAAAAAAATTATCATCGCAAAATAAATCTACAGAAATGCAGCTGTCAGCACGTGACAGGATAAAATAAAAGAAATATAAAATGTGATATTTTCTTTAAAAAATAAATGCAAATGATTCTATGATCGTTTGCAATATCTGCATCATTAATTCCATAAATTATCTTTATTTACAGTAAACCTGATTGAATTTAGACAGGATATGCATTGAAATCCCGACTTAATGGCATATTTATGTAATCGTTTGCAATATTTGTATCATTAATTTAATACTTTTTTCCCTTTCTCGCTTTCTTTGAAAAAAAAAAACATATTTCATATTTTGGCAACATCATCGAAAAAAACATTTTTAATATTTTGGAAGCATAACCGATAGTTAAAACTGATTGATTTATAAAATTAAAGATTATTAGGAAAAGGTGTTCCTTTAGAACTTTTCGTCCATCATCTTAAAGGAAATATTGCTTTCAGGCCAATCAATTCCCGGAATTACTTCTAGGCTAATGAATATGTGATTTAATTGAAAATTTTAGAACGCATTACTCATGGCGAACCAGCTGGTCGCCAAAGGCGGCTAGTAATTTATATTTCCCATCGTTTCTGTAAATGGTCGGTTTCGAAATCGTGTGTGAGAATGTGATATCTACTCTCCGTTCGAATCATTAATAACGAAATTGTAGGGAATAACTCTTCGGTTGAGCGCCGAAAATTATTGTAACAATATTATTTAGTTCACGCATTTATCTAAGATTGTATTTTATCTTTAAAATGCATTAATAATTATCATGGTAAAATTAAGAACCCGACTCATTTTTTTTTTACCGATCTCTGCCATATCGCTTCAAAGGGAAGAAAATCTGCCAAATATTAACTAAAAATGCAGTTATCATATCTGGAGATTAATCACTTAGTAATGAGGCAATGATGCCGTATTAAACTTTCAGATACCACAATTGAAATATAAAAGCAATCAGAATAGCGTTGCATCAGTAGATGAAATTTTATTTTAGAATTTTATTTTTTGATATAATTTTCTCATTTATGTGAGTTTAATTATCTGTACTTTGTTTTTTAATTTTTTCATGCATAGTAAAATTTCAAATATATTTTTTTTTTCATTTTAATATCGTTATTTTTAAAGTGCAGAGAAGATAATGTAATTTATTGAGAGGAACTGGGCATATAACGCAATGTTCATTGTTTGTATATAATGTGATGATTTTGATTAAAAAAACGCATCTATGTTCGCTTTAAGGTTTGTTCCTGATTTCTTAAATGTACCAATATGAAGGTCAGCATATCGTAAAAATTTGGCGTAAGATTTTCGGTAAATTTAATCGGTAGCAATAACGTAAATTAATTTTTCATGTCAGAATTAGTAACTTTACAAATGTTTTTCATTTAAAGTTTAATTTTTTTATTCATGCTCGACGAGTATTAAAAAACAGAAATGTTTATGCTGTAAAATATTAATTGAACTTAATTAGCTGGAATTGTAAAATTTTAATAAATGTCTAATTCGGTTTTTTGTGCTTTAATATTATGAATACTATGTATTTTAAGAAAGTCAGTTATAATCTAATTTTTTAAATATAAATCCTGTTTTATTTATACTTTAAGCATTTGACAAAATTTCGTTTCATTCAAAAATGTTACAAATGTATACTATATCCAGTTTAATCGTAATCCAATTGATAATTTATAAACAATAATATGCATATACTTCCATTTCGAACAATGCTGAGAATAATATTTTGCGATAAATATAAAATATGTACATATGTATAAAATGTATAAGGAATTGTATGATATTTAAGTCAATGTAACATTGAAGCAATTGCGAAATCTACAATTTAAAAGTTCTTTTTTTCTTATTAGATATATAGTAAAATGTATTATAAAATATATTACTACATAGTGAATTTTAATTATTTCAAAGTTATATCTAGGAAACTTGATTAAAGACGGTTTACTTTAAAGAACACTTTATACTATTTATTAGTTTAAAGTAATTAAGTTCAAAGTGAATCTCCAAAGCGTAATTAAGTTATATAATTTTTTTAAACTTAAATTGTCTACTAAGATTATTTTACGAAGTAATACAGAAATGAATTGCAGACTATAATTTTTTTTTAATAATGTATCGACTCAAAAAAAAAACCCTCAACAACCTAGAATATAATTGTTATCTAGAACAGTTTTTCTGAAAGGAAGCAAATATTTGCATCTAATGAATTAGAAAATTACTATCAATAAGGTTGTAAAGGCAACCAAAAAGCGCCAAGAAAAGTTCTCCAATTTGGCTATTTCAGTCGTCAAACTACATAGCATGTTATTCGCACGTTCGAAATTTTTCATAATAAATAACAATAGACTTGACTAAATTTTTATAACTAGGCGAACTTTTTTCTTAAAGCCTTCTAATCGCCGTTATTCATTTATTCTTTCCTTGTAGGTTTAGGTTTAAGTCGTTAAGTTTTGCTGTGATATCGCAGAGAAAAGCTAGTTTCAAGAGCCATTTCTCATCTACAAATTCAGTAATGTGCTCTCCCTTCATTTGTAGAATTTTTTTTTTATTTCTGATAACAGAATACGAAATCTTTTTAAAAAGCACCATGGCTTAACCTCCTCACGTCTGTGTGCAATAAGAGATCTATGTACTCTGATTCAGTTTCTTCCCAATGCGGCCGAAATAGTCGTCTCTGAAGACTTATTGAACAAATTGAAATGACGATTTTAAAAGAAATTTGCATTATATCCTTAGACTTTAGTATTTTTGAACCCAATACCTGTCGTTGGATAATGCAATGATAGCTGGTAAAACTGTGAATTTTCTCATTATTATTGCACAAGGCAATAAAACCAATTCGATTCCCGATCTTTGCTGGAGCTCCATCTGTTGTAATAGAGACCAATTTATATATTGGAAATCCTGTATTATCAATAAAGTTTTAAAAAACTGTAGATATATTGGCCTCTCGTTTGTCCTTTCAATGGAATTATAGTTAATAACTCTTCTTTTGAAGACATGTCTTCAAAAACCATTCTCACAAAAATGCATAAATGTGCAATGTCACTAACATCCGTGGATTCATCAAATTGAAGTGATAGGAACTTACAAGCTTTTAAATCCTCCAAATTATTATTCATAGCTTCAGTCCGTCGTATCACAGTGTTACGCGACGAAGAAATATTATTTATTGACGATGTTATTTCAGATTAGTTTTTAAAATCTTGGAGAAGAACTTCTCCCGCTTTACAAAAAGCTTCTTTTATCATTTCTCCATCTTCGAATGGTTTTTTTCGCTTTATCAAAACTTCTGCAATTTTAAATTACGCCAATGTTACAGTTTTAGCTTGGGTTCCTGGTATCGTAAATAACGATTTCTGTAAATGTAAATTCGATTTTAATTCATGCAATTTAACTTTTCGAAATTCACTGCCGATTGGAGAGTCTGTAGCGTAATTTAAGTGCATGGTTTTAAAATGTCTTTCGACGTTTGCGTTTTTTGGTAGTGCCACACTTGAGTTACATATGAGACAAATACATTTCTCCTTCACCATAGCAAAAAAGAAACCATCTTCCCACTCTTTGTGATAATGGTATGTTTTACTTCTCTTAGCACTGGTACCTGGCTGAGTCATTTTGGAAGGGTTGTTGAAACGGCAAATTATCGTATCAGTGAGGTAGGAAGCGAGCGATCAGCAACGCAAGACGATTAACTGATAATTGAAACTATACAGGGGTGACGGGTAGACTAGACTCGTCGCTTCGCTATCATCGCGCCGGCTACTGGATATAACCTAAGCATCCCACTTTGTCAAGTTGTTTCTATTTAATTATCCATTGTAAAACCACAAATTCATTATATTAATTTGCACAGTTTGTTTTAGGTTTTAAAGCGTAAACTGTAGTAAATTTTTATTTTAAATAATTCATTAATTCTATGTCATAAGTCATAAATATCCAAGGTCATTATCGGGATGGTCACGCTGACTACCTAAACTACTACTACTACTACTGGTCTACGTCTTGGCCACCCTTGATCTAGACGGATTTTTTTTTAAACTTTAATTAAACTTACGCTAATATTTGGAATTTTTCTGCAATGACTTCCGAAAATATCACAGCAAAAAAAACTTAATTTTAAATCCTCTTAAAAAGGACTTTTTATTGATATCAACGTTTTAACCTATAAATTCAATTTATTTTTTAATAAATTTAAAAAAATTCCAACAATTCCTTATATAATGAAAGTAGAATTTAACTTGCAACAGCACGTTAAGTGTGTACCAGTGATTGCCGTTATTTTTACAAAAACTGAAATTGAATAATTAAATGAACTCTTATCGCAAATTAGACAGAGAAAATTGTGATGTTCAGCACGTGTTTAAAAAGAAGCGTAATGTTATGCAGCAAATAAAATGATATATTCCACGACGGCTGATTGCGAATCAGATGTATAGAACAATGAACAAATAATCGCATGGCTTTTATAATAAGGAATCATGTGACTATCGAAGTTTAAATATATTTGACTGAGAAGTTATAAACAGAGCAAGGCACTATTTAATTGTAGAGCGCATTACCCCTGGCGAACCAACTGGTCGCCAAAGGCGACTAGTTTTAGTACTCTATATAATCGGAATCAGATGATTGCGAAATTTCGTCGAAAAATTCTTCTGTGCAATTATTGTAACTAAAATCACATTCTACTTCATTTAAAAGTGGCTTGAACATTGCTTCATCATAGAATCAGTATATTGGATGATATTTCTAGTTGCAAGTTCTCGCGCCATCTGTTAAGACTTGTTTATCACTGGGAGGAGCGGTCTGAATAACGTCGCTACAAGAAATAACTAAATTATATTTAAACCCTCTGCTGAAATCGGTTGAAAAAGTGCAGGTGTGTTGTAGATCTCGAAGTAGGAAGCTACAAGGTCTATCTATTCAATTGAGCTAAAAATTGAATAGGGGTGAGAGAAAGTTCATCGCCAGCAGTCTCAGACCGCATGTCCCCAGTTAAGGTTAAAGCTCTAAAGCCAAAGAATTGAGCTGATTCTCCTGGGTAATGAATGAATTTTTTCAGTCGCATTTTCCTAAAATAAAGGGTAGTTGTTAAGTAAGCCTGTCAAAATTAAAATGCCGTGTTAATTCTGTGAGAAAATGTGGTATGCTTATCAGACATTGCTAATTAAGAAATTGAATTCCCTACCTTTTCAAGTTTTCTAATCTGAGAGTTTTCTTCTACTGTCTACAAGTTGCGTACAAATGAAGTGGCACCTCGAACAGCTGCTTATCGCATCGAGTTGCTACTTAAAAATATTTTTTGATAGAAAAAGAATATTTTTTCATCCAGCTGGAGTGATTCCTCAATTATCTCATATTCCTAGCTATGGTTTTACTTACCTTTCGCAGAATAAAAATAAAACTTTGAGCAGGGCCACAAACGTTACAACTTCTTTTTTTAAATTTTATTTCGCACTCAAGTGTTTTGTGCCACGTATTAGAAGGGAGATATTAAATATATATTTTGAATATCTTTTTGTTTACTGGTTAAAACCAAAAAAATTAAAAAATCACGTACAAAATTTTATTCATCTAAGACATGCAACATTATGGAGTAATCGCATTTATATGCAAGTGCGATGCGTGCATGTTATTGAAAAACAGACCTTTGACTTATTTTTTCGATATAATTACGATTGAAATGGTAGAATTGTGTACTAAATTTGTTAGTCCAGCTTTTCGCGTTTTTCGCTCCTTTGCCCTTGGAGAGGGAAAGTCATATTTCTTATGCTCTGATTTCCTAAAAAATTTATAGTAGTCAGCTTACCTGTAAACCAAGAAAATTAAGAAATGGCTGGGAATTCTGGGAGATTTTGAAAAATCGGATAAAAGTGAAGGAAATTCATTCCAAGACTAAGAAATTTTTTATATATCGGAAATTCTTTTGAACTTGACAATTCACTGAAATTTTTTTGATAAGTGGAAAGATGAAAACTAAGTGTTTAGTAGCTGGCAGCGAATAAAAATTGCTTACTGATAGAGAAATGTTATACATACTATATTTAATATACATTTAAAATTTGCATTCCGAAATGGGAACGATTTCTCAAAATATCGTTTGAATTTTTCGACGATATGCTTTTTTTTCACATTTCACTCACAAGTAACTTGAAAATGTATTTCATTGGGTATTTTCTGCAATTTATTGTATTTGAAGTATTGGTATATACAAATATAGTTTTCACAAAATTTAAATTTAACGTGTGTTAGAATAATACTGAGTAGACATGTTGAATCTCGGACAAAAAGTTTGACACAGATGTAATTCGGAAGAGAATGAATACTTAGCTGTGAATTTTGAAATTTTAACTAAAATGAATTGTTTTTCTCTCCATGATAAGTTCAAAAGATATTATTGCAAAAAAGGGAGGGCTGCTTGCATCATCTGAAAAATTTAGTGCTTTATTTTCTGTAGTTTAAAAAAAATGTATAATAGTTTTTTTTTGTATGCACTTTGTAACCATTTTTTATTCTTTTAGTGAAATTCGAATTTTTATTGCTGTGCTTAGTAAGTTGTCCTAAATAATTTTCCTCATACTTGATATCTTATATAGAAAAATTCTTTACACTATGCTAGTTCCTTTAGAGTATGTTTTTAGTAAAACGTTTGAATTTTCCAAAGTTTAAACTATGGATAAGGTTTATTTTTAAAAGTAATGACTTTTATATAATTCGTACATATCTAAATATGCCATTTTACTACAATATAATCTGAGGTATAAAATGCACTATTTTTTAAGTTAAAATATTTATTTCCGTATTGTTAATAGCGGAATTTTTTCATGAATCAATAAACGATCTTTGTTTCTGCGATGTTACAAAAATTATGAAATTCTTTCGCTATTAAATGCCAGTGCTGAATAATTATACTTATTTCTTTTATATATATGGAAATGTTTCGATTCAACAAGCAAATTATTTTCCATTTGAGATAACTAATAAGACATGAAAATTGCATAATCCAAAGAAAGGATTGAGGTTGCTAAAATATTAAATAGTATTAAAATGTTAGACAATAGTATTAAATGTTAAACATTCATCAAATACTAGTTGGTATCTGGTGCCGCAAAAGAAATAATTTTGGAAATATCGTTTGAAATTTAAAATAATTGTCTTCTATAATTAGGGATTATAGAAATGATAGCATTTATTTTCGTATCGGAAATGAATACATTCATTGAAATTGACTGATATATAAAGAAGTGTAAATAGTATTTTATTCTTTCTTTATTATTCAAGAGCTTTAGGTAAAGCAGTATTTTTATTTTGTTTTCCCGTCTTCAGCGGAAACAAATTTCTTAACTGTCCGACTCGTAAGCATCCAGCATATAAGCGGTTATGTAAAAAACTTGGATTTTTTAAGTTCAGTCCGCACATTTAAAATACAAGTAATAAGTAATCAAAGTTTTATCGCAGTCGGATGAGCGGTACGGCTTCGCGTAAGAGACGCACATTCATTTTTGTTTATATAAATTTAAATTTATAAATGCTTTATTTAGGAAATCATTGACTAAAAGACTGATGTATAACGCAGGAATTAAACCCATTGAATGAAGTAGTCAATTAGGCGCCTGGTAAATAAAACAAGCAGAATGAAGTCAGAGATGAAACAAATTTGCTATTGCTCTTTCTAGCTCTTATTCTGCTTATTTCCTTATTTATTCTGCCTATTTCCCATTGAAGGTGTTATACACATTCTTAGTCTAACATTTTCCTCCCTCCTTAATGGCGTGAAGCTGTCGAAGAACTTTACACCATTATATAGTTGAATATTTTATTCAATTCTTTCACAAAATTCATAAATACACTTTATTTTATGCCTAATAAGAATTGTTAATAAACCTTTTTAAAATTTAAACATATTTTAATAATCAATTATCTATAGGAAGTAAAAAAATGGGACCATACGAAAAAAAACTTTTGTACGTATTTTTAATTGCATTTGGAAGTGAAGATCGATAGACCATGTACAATAAACATTAAGGAGAATATTCAATTTATATAAATCGTTTAATTTTTTAAAGTTTATTTGCGAAACTAATATTGGTAAATATTCTTTAATGCGAGCTATTTATTAAAGAATAAGATTCTTAAAAATAAGGAATACTATTTCGTGTTTTCCTTTTATCGCAATGACTTTTTTAATTTGGAGTTAGACGTTTTTTCTATCGAAAGTAGCTTTACGGTAAAGTCTCGGTATGTTGGATTGAGGGTTTCAGATTCGATACCAGATCGCATCAAAAATCATCCATGTAAAGCACGTGAGCATGTGTGACGCTTTTTTATATAGAGAGGTTAAATATCTCCAGCTGATGTGACGCAGTAGTTTGGAATGTGAATGCCTTCCTATTTGTCGGCCTCGACATCTGGTCATTAGAATCTGTTCAATACCTACTATATATCGGAATTCCATCTAAAGAACTTTTTGACTCTAACTTCATGCCAAGGTTTTAGACACACACACACACACCATGCCATATAAATCGAAACCGTCAGAATGGTACATTTACACAAATGAAACAGATGTAAGGTTATATTAAAAGCTTCTTTAATATCAGACAAAGATTGAAACGCATAATTTATATTTGATTTCACATAACCCTAATTTGCAAAAAAGGCTCCAATATTCCGTGATGTATAAGCGAATAAAAAATCTCTTCAAAATATATGTAAATGTCAAATTTCTTGTCTCTAGATCAAACTGTTTTTGTAGAGCTTTCAAAGACACACAGATACTCTATTATTAGCAATGATAATTTTTATTGCTTAATTTAAGCTTAAATTTAATTATTGCATCGATCTGTTCAAATTGTTTTCTAAGGACTTTTAAATGAAAAAAACAGTTAAATTTTTTTATATATCTATATAATATCCTAAAGTATTATGAGAGGCATATTTTCGGTCAGATCTCGCTAATTTTGAGCCTGTTTTAAAACATCAACACTTAACTTTCAAAATGTTTCAATTTCAAGCGCACGTCCCAATATACAGCTCGGGAATTTCAAACTTAATCAAATATTGGGCTAGTATGGAAGAAGCAGTTTGGAAGAAAAATAGAAAAATTTGTTTTTCATTTCTTACTATTTTGTTCCGTAATAATAAATCAAACAGTTTGTATAAACATGCTACAGGTATCCAAAATTTCTAACCAATTTTATTTTTATACTAGATGACTGATGTGGGCCTCATCAGTCTCGAAGCAATCTGAAATGTGACTTATTTAAAGCACAGCCGACTAGATGGCTCAAGTGGGCCTCATCGATAATAGCAATTAATTAAAAATGTGACCGTTATTTAAAACGCAGCCGACTAGATGGCTCATGTGGGCCTCATCAATCAATATCAATTAATTAAAAATGTGACCGTTATTTAAGACGCAGCCGACTAGATGGCTCATGTGGGCCTCATTAAAAATATTTCAAGAACTAATTGCTCTTGTTTACTGAAAACTAGGCTCGAAAAGACTAATCTACCGGCAACAATATATATTAAGTTAATATCAACTTTTACTTATACTAAAGCTGAATATGTGTTTGTGTGTCTGTTTGACGCTCTACAGGTTAAACCGTTTGATTTACAGCAACAAAATTTGGCACATATATATCTTGTAGGTCGGAAATATGCCCTTTGGAGCGATATTTTTCGAATTTTTAATTCAGAATTTTAATTAATAAAAAATAAAGTAAAATTTTGATGTTTTTTCGCTTTAATTTCCGGAACTATAATAGCACAAAACTGATTCTTAATCGTATTGAAGATCAAATTATCTTTTAGATACTATTGCTTAAACATTCAGTTTCAATTTTTAATGAATTCTTTAAAAAATTATATTTTTCAACGGCTTATTTCGTACAAAATAAAAATGTTTACTGCAAAAGCAGTTACGTGCGAGGGAAATAATTACTTTTTATCTATATTTTCCCATCATATTGACAAGAGCTGAATTTGAAAAATGAATCAACTGTTTTTGAAAAATAGTCGCCTTTGGTGACCAGTTTGTTTGCCAATCTTACTGCTGTTTAAAATTATAAGTTAAATACTTTATGTAACATCATTGTCATTTAAATACTTTATATAACTTGCCGTTTAATAGCTACTTCATCAAATTATTTTTAAGATTCAAATTTTAATAGATATATAATTTAATCTTGCAGTTATAAAGGCCTTAAGCCCATAATTTACTATATATATATATATATATATATATATATATATATATATTTATATATATATAATTATCTGTCGGCTCTCAAGAAAATTTCAACTTTAAATTAAAGTAGAAATGATTAAACTGCAAATTGATATAAAAACATTTTTTTACCGAAACCAAGCATTTATTTAAATATAAAAGAGAATCATTGTATACTACTGACTATTATACTAATTTGTGTAATATTTCAAGAATTATTCTACAAAAACTACTTTGATTCGTCATGAAATTCAGTTTTTAGATTTACTTTCAAAAGAATTTAAATGATCCGAATAATTATATTTTATTTTGGTCTATATACATAATTTAAAAATTATTAAGTCTACATTTTATGCATCTTTTAATTATAAGGAATCTTTCAATAAATAAAGGAAGATTTCTATCTTATGCTATCAAATTTGATAGATTTGATTTGATTTTTGAATAGAAATGTTTGGATCATTCAACATTTTCATTCTTGGACAAGTCAGTCTTGAGAAATCATGGGTGTTGATTGTGTTATTATCTTTGGAATGGTCGATGAAGTAGTTTAAAATTACCCGTTTTTACTGAATAGTGATCTTCAAATATTCATAAATCAGTCAGTTTTGGAAACTGGGTTGATTGAAGTTTCTTTTTATTTAAGAGCTAAACATTCTTCATATTTTAAAGCATTTTATAGATTCATATTATATATGTAGTTATTTACTTCATTTGGATACTTTATTACAAATGAAAGTTATAGAAGTTAGCCGTTAGGCCTTGAATTGAAAAAATATGTATATTAAACCATGTTTGTTTTAAATAAAGCTGATTTATTTAATTAATAGTGTAAAATTCACACAAAGTTTTTCTTCATATTTTCTTTCTGAAAAAATATATTTCATATTTATTTCATTTCATGCAGACGCATGCTGAAAATTGTATTTTTATATGTTTAATATGTAATAATTTATTTTTTAATTTGAGTTTTTGTCAATCTGATGGCAACATAATTGATAAAAGATATTTTCCCTTTCACTCGTAACGTGCTCGTGCAGATTAAATTGTATTGTTTTGTCCGAAATATATTGTTGAAAAATATAGTTGAAATGCTTCTTTAAAAATTCATTACAAATAGAAGCTTAAGTTAAATGTTAAAATACTGATACTATTATAAAGCTAATTTTTTAATCTTAAATTTGATGTAAAAATCATCTTTGTGCGACGTTATTTACGGAAGTTATAGCGGAAAAACGTCGAATTTTTGCTTAATTTTTAATTGAAATTCTAATTTAAAATTCGAAAAAGGGCCAAGAGGTGCACATTCCTGATCTTCAAGGTATACATGTACCAAATTTGGAAGCTTCGGTACAACGGTCTGGCCTTCAGAGCCCCAGCACACACACAAATTGAGCTTTATTCTAAGTATAGATTCCCATTTGCGTCAAAGTATTTTATTGATGTGCAGCGAGTTTCCCCTTATCTAATTATTATATAGCAAAAGTGAGTAAATGTTTATTTGTAATGAACCAGGGTCAAAATATTATACTCTAGAAATAGAAATGAGCTTTTTGATGACATTATTGGAAGACAACCGAAGTCCACCAACAAGGAATTCATTAACTAATATTGAAAGTAGCTTGAGGTTTGAAAACTGATTCCACCAAACGTTAAATATGTATTCTATCTGGTGCATATTAAATTTGATGTTGAAAATTAAGATTGTAACTTATGTTGGTGAGGAATTGTAAAAGATGGAACTTGTCACAACTGCGGTATATTAAAAAGCTCGTAGTTAAAAAATCATTTAGGAATTCTTTGACAACAATTTATTAATCAAATATTTCTGATGCTTTGTTTGAAATCTTTTACGTCATATTTTAAAACATAATTTGTACTCAAATATTAAATTCTTATAAAGAGTTTTGTATAAATTTTGTACAAGTTAAGCGCATATACTAGAAGCCCTACGTTTAAATTTTCTCCAACCATGAGTCAGTGGTAAAAATGAAAACTTTAATTATATTTTCCAAGCCGATTAAAAAAAATGAAACAACTAATTTTTAATTTACATTTGAGAGAGGATGGATGCAAACGAGTTGCTAATGATCGTTCAAATTTCACACAATTTTTTTCCTCCGACATCATTTTGTATTAAAATCAACTGCTGTTTTCTTGCTGTGATTTGAATTCATATATTTACATTTAAACATGCTTATCTGGAATCGAATGCATTTCTATTTTCACTCATGAAATTCGTTGTTTCAGCCGATGGAATTTCCCCAAGCAAGCATATTTTTCCCAAGCAAGCATCATACCGTCATCGTTTCATCTGATTGTCCATGTAAGTGTTCTTTTAACTTTTTTAAAAATTGCTTCTTGAAAAATTTTAAACGTACAACCCAGTAGTTATTTTTTTAAAAAAATTAAAAAATAGTTTTTTTAAGTGGTTATGATTTTTGTGCTGTAATTCGTTAAGGAGTGAAGTGTGATCTTTATTTAGGAAATTTATTCCATGTAAGACAAGAATTGAATATCTGCTCAAATACAACTGCAGGATAAAACTTTTTGATAAAACAGTAAAATTCAGAGCGAAAATTGCCTTTTTGCGAGTTGGTCCGATTGCTAAATTTTATCTAACTTGCATGTTGTGCATAATTTTAAATTGCTTCAATGATCTGACGTTTGTAATCCTTACTATTTTACTTGATTTAGTGATTCAATCCTTTAAAATGAGTTTTCGTCAAATTTTGTTAAGTTTATAAATGTAGTGATAGAATCGTGTCACAATTTCTTCTAGTTCAATGCGTTTTTGAGTTGTCGAGTTTAGACAGACCAAATATTCTTACAGAAGCAAGGAGATTCATAAAAATCAATCTAATTGTTTTGACGATTACTGTAATTTCCCGTAACATATAAAAACATAGATAAGAAATTCTTTAGTTTGAAAAATCTAGCTAATTATGGGGCAGAATTTAAGACAAAGTACATACAACTTTGCATGTTTAATTTTGAAATGCGTATTAAATTATTTCTTTTAAAGAAAATTGTACATAAAAAATGCTGTTTATTGTTTTTTTGAATTTATATATAAGAATTATAGATG
>JAPMOQ010063891.1:0-13063 GCA_026543055.1 Argiope trifasciata
TGTTTGTTTGTTGGATTCAATTGTTTGGATGTTTCTTCGTTGGATTCAATTGTTTGGATGTTTCTTCGTTGGATTCAATTGTTTGGATGTTTCTTCGTTGGATTCAATTGTTTGGATGTTTCTTCGTTGGATTCAATTGTTTGGATGTTTCTTTGACTTTCTTAGCGGCATCTAACCGTGCCTTCTTGTTCTGATTTTTTTTCTCTTTCGCCTTTTTTTGCTTTCTTAAACTTTTAGCAGAGATGCCTGTGATTAAATTTTTAATTTTGGGAAAGGTGAATCGTGTGAATATAGGCCAAGTTGAGAAATCTTCTGATCGAAAATTGCATTGGAAGTTGTGGGCATTTGAAATGATGCGATAGAAATACCAGTAGGTTGGGACATATTGCCTTTGTTCCTTCAGCATTTGCCTTAGTAAGCTGGGTTGTTTCACGGACCCCACAGATTGGACATGCTGAAGCAGAAACTACATCAACCCCTGTTAAAGTATAAGGTATTTTGGCAAGAGATATTTCTGTCTGTGTAACTGTAGTGGTGAGGGAAGTTTTTAGGGCTGATGCGAAAGATTTACCATTTGTTGGGGATGACTTGCAACTGTTTTATTGGCTTCAGTGAATGATTTATTTTGTGTTATTCTTACATTTTGAATTTCTTTTTCCTGGATCCAACGTGGTCCGGATTTTGAGTAAGCTGGATGGCTTCCACTGCAATTATTACACTTAGGAGAGGTTGAGGAACATGTTTTACTATCATGTCCTATTTCAGAGCACTGAACGCATGACTGTTTACTTCGGCAACTATGAACAGTGTAGCCAAATGTTTCACACTTGTAGCAAAGGAACGTATTTAGAATAAATGGTCGAACTGGACAATTGTAATAAGCGATTTTAACAGACTTGGGTAGCACAGGTTGATTAAATGTTAACTTAAAGTGCATTGTTGGAAGAAATTTCCCATCACGTTTAATTTTAATTCTTTCCCTTGAAATGACGTTTTGGGAATTCAAAGCTTCTAAAATAGAAGATTCTATATCATTTTGCAAATCCTTTTGTGAGACAATGTCTCGAGAAACGTTGAGTGAGTTATGGGGGCAAACTGAAACTTCATGATTTCCAATGTTTTTTAATTTTATTAGCCTGTTCAGTAGAAGAAACCTCCACTAGAAGGTCACCAGAAAAACGTTTTATAATGTTTTTTGGTTCGCCAACGATGCTAACATTTGTTTTGTGCATTAAGATTGGGGACATAGTTTTTAGAGTATCAGATACAGATTTGATAATAAAAAAGTCGAGGAGAATCTAGAATTTGACACTGAAATAATGAACCCATACAAAGGGAACAGAAATTCGGGACCCGAAGGCAACTGCCATCATCGAGGGCAACAAGGGAAGGTGGTTACCAGCTCTGTTCATTTGCAGGCTCGGCACATACTTTGATGCTAGCCAGGATCTACACGCTCAAGGAGACTTCCAGAAACGTTGACCCCCCTTAACGCCAATCCCCGGAAGTTAACCACTTTCGCTTGATCCCTTTAGCATACCAGACATGTGACTAGGACACCAGCCGATTGATACATCAAGAACCTAAATTCACCACCCATCTGAAGGGTCGCCATGCACTTCGAATACGTGCTGTTTTTGGTTGTCCATGTGAAGCAAGAAGCACACAGAGCGGCTACAGAAATCTCATGGAGAACTCTCTCGTTTGCCATCTAGGGGTAGAAACATAAAGTAAACAGCAGAAGGCGTAGAGGAGAGAGCATAACAGGAGTTTAGATCCCTGGGAACCTTGGGATTGGGATACCTGTACTCACCTCAAGTAGGTGAACCCCTAAGGAATTGTTTCTTATGAAATAAAGTAGTAGATTGTCATTATTCATCTTTTCACCTTAAATTTATCACATATCTATTGTCAGTCTACCTATTAAATTCATCGCACATCTATTACTATACCTAATTTCTATAAATAGACAGACATCATAAAGGTACGTTCAGTTTTATACTATGAGGTTCATAAATATTTCTGATTAAAATTTGCACTGGTGTAGTAAAAGACAACTATACTGTTTTCATTTTTCCCCAAATTGAGGCTTCAGAAAAAATTTTGACAATATTAAAGTAAAGCTTGATCTCTTTATAGTGCAAATGTTAAATATGAAAGTGCTTGATTAAAATATTTTTGTACGTAATTTGAAAAATACTCAAATTTATAAGTTTTTCTATTATTAATTCACCAAGAGAAACTAGCATTTTCATTCATCTTTTTTAAACGGAATTTTTTTTAAATAAAAAAAGATTTTTAAAAGTAAACCAATCAACAAAAAGAATATATTTTAAAGAACACGTGAAAGTTTATTTTCATTGTTTTCTTCAGAAATAAATCAAATCTCATTATTTCAAAGAAAATACATATTCTCCGTCGAATCAAATCAAGCATCCATGATTCTTTTTATCTTAAACAATCCTGTTTTATCAGGTTCTATTGAAATTCAACAAATTTCGTTTTTACACTTGATTTTTGTTTCTGTAAGAAGAATTTAATAAATTTCAGGAATAAGATTATTTCAAAATAAAAGGCAACGAATTCATTTAACGATGCAAAATTTTATGTACAGCAACATAACAATCAATAGAATCTTTTGAATGCAATTTTTTATTTCTATTATTATTGAATAAATTTATTACATTCTCATTTATTCCATTTTTAAATCAATTGATTGATATTAAAATAACTGAGAAATATAATATTGAAAGATAATTATACCATTATTTCAGTTCCTTTAACATTTTTATGAATAAAATTATGTCAAGAAAAAAAAATATGATGAATTTGAAAAGATGAATTAAACCTTATTATGCAGCATAGAATAGAATTCTCTTTCAAAGACATAAAGCGGATATCAGATTACTTTTTATTCCTTTACCGCCAATTATTCAGAGAAAATAAAATAAATTGCTTAAAATTATGTAGATATGTATCTCATTAAATAATGTAAAATCCATCTGTCTGTAAAAATCTTAATTTTAATGACTCCGAATAAAAAGTAATTATTTTTGGAAATTTTCAAGAAATTTATATGTTTTAGAAGAAAAATAAAATAGAATTTCGGCATTAATTCTTTAATGATAATTTGACCAATTTCAGGTATTGGAATGGATGAATGACGAGGGAAACCATTCAGTTATAAAATGATATAAACTGTATAAAATTGTAGAAGTTTTATCTATAATAAACCTATCAAAACATTTTCAAGAAAAACGTTAACACGTCATAGTTGCAGATTTAGTTAGAATTATATGTTTATTCAACCAAATTCTCAGCAATCGGTGGATTCTTTTGTCGAAGCATTCAGGATTGAAATAGTGAACAATAATTAAAAAATAACAATTTCAATTATTTGAGTTTTGATTGCATCAATGCTTCAAACTTTAAAACATATTTTTCATAATTTTAATGACATCTACGTTCAACATGTTTGATAAATCATACATTCATAACTCTTTCTACAACAATAATACCAGTTATCTTCATTCTCTGACTTCTGAAAACTAAATTTAAATTTTAATTGCAAATTTCAAAAACCACACAAGAAATATATCTGCAATATAGCTTCCTTATATCGCTTCAAGTTGATTAAGAAACTCACTGAATGGATTCTCAAGTATAAAAGACACACACAACTGCTCTCGAAACTCATGGAATGAGCTAAGATATAACAAACTGGTGTGCTCCCGGAACCAATTTCCCGGAAGACCGGATACAAAGGGTCACAGGTGTTACAGCTGCAGGATAGCGAGAAGAATGTCCTTGAATAGGAGAGGCCGTCTTCTCTGCTATTGATTGGGGATGCCCGTTACTTCCACGTGTTTCAGAGAGTTTCTGGAGCCGTATTTCCCCTGAGGGCTTTTATAGTATAAGAACAAAGACACGGAAAGCTCTTTGTAGGTCCGCTGCTCTTCAGTAGGAGAGCGGGGGACAAGCACTTTTGATAAGATTATTTATGGTTTAATTAAGGATTTTCATTATCTTATGCTCCAGATATTCTTTGGTAAAATATGATCAAACAATATATGGCAGATTAAGGTGTTTATACAGATATGCAATAGGTTAAAAATATATATTCGCCTAAAAATATCTAATAGAAATGTTTTTAAAATGCTCCTTAAAAACTATTTTCCCTATATATAGTAAAATGCAAAATCACTGTAGGAAAAAGTATTTTTATATACATTTAAAAATATTTTTTATATAATGACGTTTCTATTTATATATAATCTTGGAAGACCAAAATCTGGAGAATGTTGGCACACACCTGTTAAAGTCAATATATATCAAATACTTCGATAAAAGACCGAATACTTTATTAGACTCTTAAATATTCGGACTATCACTGATGTATGTTGACAATCACCATGCATCGATAGAGAATGCAGCAAAAATATTACATTTTTAAATCATACTTTATTATAATATTATGAATGTCATGTCAAAATAGTGGAAATCTATAATAATTAAGTTAAAAAACTATAGTAATTAAACTATTATAAGGCTAATAAGTTATAGTTAAATTATAGTAATGAAAACAATTAAAATTACAGCTTTAGTATTAAATTTAATTATGTGATTGACTTTATACTACCTTATTTGTCACAATAATTTAAACTGATATTGCACTTCGAATTGCACAAGAATTCCTTGCTTTTGCAATTGCATTTAGTAGTGAAGAAGTTATTTTTGCAATGACTGCGTGTATAGCCTTGCCCTTCACTTCTCGAATAATCTGCAATAGCTTCTCTCAGCGACATTTCTTGAAAATCAATCTCATCTATGAAAAATAATTTTTCTTTACAAATTAGAAACTGATCAAGGGGTATAAAGTTACTGAAGAGTGCTATTCTTGTTTGCTAATTTATAAAATCGGGAATCTTCTACTCCAACAACAATCTTCAATATATTTCGAGCATCTGTTCGACCACCGTCGACGTCAGGGAGTTTAGTTCGCACGGTGGTGTTGGCTCTACGCCGACATCGGCGTCACGTTTCGACTCCACCAAAGCATGTCGATTGCCGAAATATACCAGTGACAGTCCGAATATATAAAATAATAATAAAATATTCAGTTTTTCACCGAGGTATTCGGTATACATTCATCAATGAGCGTCGACATTTGCCAGTTTTGGAAATTCACGGCAAGTTTATATAATTATCTGTTTTAAAGTAATTTTTCTTCTTTTTATTTAAGGCAATATATGAATGTGTTCATTGAATTATAATTTGGTTATAAATAACTATAAGTATAAAAACTTGATAAATAATATTGTTGCAATAAGCATTAGTACTTCCTTTTTTAATTTTGTTTGGAATATTTTCTTTTGGTATTTCAGACGATTTAGACTTAATTATTTTCACATGTCATGTAAATTATTTACTTATTTTAAATGTATTTAATTTTTCTGAATTGAATACTTGACTTTTTCTCCTCTCTTAAAATTTAAGGAAAAGTCAACTTCAAATATGCTTTCAACTTTTTTATATTTATAAAGTTCAGTTAGAATTTTAACTATTCCAGCAAATGTAGTATTTTTTGGTCATTTCGTATGTTTTGTTAACTTGTCTAGATGTCCCATTCAAATTTTATTCCCTATGGATTTATGGGATTTAGATTCAAATTTTATTCCCTGTGGGAATTTTATTTTCATTGGGATTTAGATCGGGCCTCTCAGAGAGCCAATCCAGAATTTGAATACCCATTTCTTCGAGCCACGTATATACAATCCTCGATGTGTGAATGAAACAGTTATCCTGTTGGAAAAGAAATGGGTCTTCCCCAAAATATTGCCATAGAATTGGGAGAACAGCATTGTCCAGAATGTCCACATATATCTCAGAGTTCATATTTCCAGCCATAGGAACTAACAGATACAGATGAAACCCCGTGAAACAACCCCACACCAATATGCTTCCTCCACCAAACATAACAGTTGGAACAATGCTATCACTGACGTTCGTCGTTACCCAGAGGTGTCAATCTAACTTCCAGACTATAAAGCGAGATGCATCACTCCAAAGAACAGTTTTCCCACATGTCCACAGACCAATGAAAATGAACTCTGCACCATTGCAATCGATGCTTAGCATTCTAGGGAGTGATGTTCGGCTTATCCACGACTGCAGGATCATGGAATCCCAAGTGTTCTTAACTTTCGACGAACTGAGCTACTAGCCTCATGAGCTTTGGAACTTCTGACAAATTTCCCTAACGATGACTTGCGATTTTGTTTCACTACCCTTTTCAGAGATCTTCGGCTGCATTCACCAAATGCTTTCGGTCCATCAGTTCGTTTTTCTGCATTTATACCGCTTCACAATTACGTCATTCACAGTGAATTTAGGATTCCATAGAATATCCGAAATCTTACGAACTGAGTTCCTCCAAAAGTGACATAACATGATCACCCTTATTAAGTTCCTTTGACTTACTCATTGCCTCATAAACGCGTAAATACAACCTGACAAACTGCTCAAGATTTTATGTCTTTCGATTACGCATCAAATTGCATCCTCCGCCAGAATCACTTTTGTAAGGAATGTTCGGATATTTTTCGACATACATTGTAATATCTATATTTTATCGAGATGGTTAATGAAATTAAATGCTTTCTATTTAATGACAAGAAAATTCATTTGCTGTTAGACGATTAAAATTATTTATATAATATGGAAACTATGATAAAATACAAAAATTACTACAAATATCTCGTAAAATTTGAATTTTCAAAATAAAAAAAATGATAATGTCATACGTTAATAACCACAGATAGAAATCAAAACTTAGTGATATCAACCTCTATTTTAGTCCTTGATTGAATAATTAGAAGTTTATTTACATTTGGAGATTATAAGATTGTAAAAGGAGGAGCTATCGAAGATTTTCATTTTAATGTATTTTTGTTAAATTATTTTTCTGAAACTGCCACTCTTAAAAGATTTTTATTTGTCTTAACTTCATTCATGTTTATACAAATAAATCTTTATATCCAGATTTTCATTATGTTCTTGAAGAAATTAATTATAACTTAGCACATAATTTGTTTATGATAGTTAATAAATCTTTTTAACATGCTCGGAAATTAATTATTTGATTAAAATTTGGTTCCCGTATGTGTGGTGACTTGTTGTAAATTAGAGAGAATGGATTGCCTGATTAAAATTTTCAATATCATCTTGAATAAATTACAATTTATTAAAAAAATTGAAATTTTTATACTCGAATATGAAGGTGTTTTAAACCTGTTTTAATTAAATTTATTTGTATTTGCACTCTATTCAATCAGTGTTTAAAATATTTAACAGAAGAAACAATAAAGTGTTGGATTTATTAATGGTTATCCTTTAATATCCAGAAGACTATACTTAAAAAGATTTATTCCTTTTTTAATGGAAACTTTCAATTATGAAATTGCATTTTAAAAGCAAAATAATTAGCAAGTCCTTTTTGTATAAGGTAATATATAATAATAATATTAGATACAGTCAGACAGATAGATAGATAAAGATTAAAAACACTTAATTTTATGGAAATAATTTTAATATTTATTACTATTAAAAGTAGAACAAAGATTCTTCACTTTTCAGAGCCTCTTTTTTTTTATCCCCCTACCGAATGGCCGCCATGGTCGAGACACGAAGTTCTGCCATCCACCAAGAATAATTGTGTGACATTTGTCATTAATTATACGAAATTCACAGAGAAATTATATTAGATTCGCAAAAATATCTAGAGTTAAAAATTAATGGTGCACTAAAAACAAATTCAAACAAATATTTGGATGAATTGCGATCTTTCAGACACTAGAGACTACGCTCGTTTCTCATTTCCTTTATCCATCAAACTTCAAAAATAATGTTTCGATTCTTTGGAACTACTACATGATCCAGGTCAGCTTCGCCCGTTTCCCATATAATTATGGATTTGCGGTAGTAATAAAAATTACAAAGCTATTCAAAATAGTTATAAATTACTACAAACTGTTTGAACTGTCAAAATTAATTTTTATTTAATCCTAAAAAATAAATAACTTATTTCTAAAATAAGAATTTTCTGGAGGTATATAAATATGAATGCCAATATTAAATGGAAAATATGCCATTTCAAGGAATTTGAAATTCAAACATTTGCAATAAAACTGCAATATGCACGATAGGCTTCCAAGAGGATTACCTACAACCCCTTTCAACAATTTTCGTCTGTAATGAGATTCACCTTGCCAATATGTGGTTTATAATTTTTTTATATTTACAAGGGATTTTACAAATTTTCCCAAGACGTTTTTCATCGTATCATTTCATGTATTTTTCAACTGGATTTTTTTTCTGTTTTCTCTTAAACCTATTAACCAAAAAAGAACAGAATCCATTTATAGCCTTACGATTTGGCTCCTACAATTCGGAAACTTCTATCTGTAATCAAAATTACTTTTCCCCTCTCTTTCGTTCGTTCAGGCTAGTATTTTGAACGATTTTCAAATATCTGATTTTAACTTTACTTCCCTTTTAATTATATGTATAATATAAGAATGCATGATCAATCTGTAATAGAAGAGATAATTGCAATAAATTGCAATTCTATTTCTTTTTAGCTATGTTATAAAATTATAAGTAATATTCATATTTTGGGAACAATCAAATGGTGATAATGTTTATTATTTGAATACAAAATCACTTATTTTGTACCGCATGTTGAAAGTTAATAATATGTTTAAGTCATTTTTTTTTTCTATTAGTTTTTGCTGAGGCATACCATGTGCGGATCAATGCTGGAAAACCAGCATGGACTGGTGCCTATATATAAATAATTGTTTTCATTATTTAATTTTTCCATGATTTTCGCTTCTAATTTTAAACGCAAAATTTTGTTACACTTATCAATTACTCTTCAAATTAAATTCAAATGCAAGGAAAATACAGCATGAAACTTTTATCCTAGAAAGCTTCTAGTTTAGTTATTAAACTATCAATCCCCCTCTCTCAACATTAAATTGTGGATAGTGGCTAAGATCGTGAATACCTTGCAAGGCATTGGTGAACGATAGTTACAGAATACGGATCTTTAGTGTGAATCTAGAATACTTTTTATTAAATAATCATGATATGCATTTCTAACACCCTTTTTCTAAACTAATTGACATAAAAATGTTATACGGAATTATAGTTGAAATCAGAAGATTGAATGCCAAAATTTATTGTGTTAAACCAATTAGTTTGCGTGTTACAGCCCAACATATAGCCAATTGCTTGACATACTAGATTCACAATTTAATAATAATCTACATTTTAAAGGCTAAACCTATGTACCAAATGTCATCTACTCAGCATTCTATTTAGAAGCCGCCTTAGCATTTTAAATTTCCGCCAAGTTGGAGCTACATCCTTTTTGCAGAAAACCCTTCACTTCTATTTAGAAGCTATTTTATATTTATTATATATTATCAATAATGTAATCATAAAGACCGGATCCGATTAAAAAGAAAAAAAAAGGTTGTAATTATATAAATTATAATGTTTTAATTTAATTCTTAAACGATTTGAAATTAAATTTGTAATAATTTCTTTAAATGACACTTTTTATATTTTTTTTTGTCTAAAAAATATGTTGCTCATTTTTTATGTAAATTTCAAACGTTCCATTTTTTGTCACAATAATAGATAAAAAATTAATAATATTTTTCAGAAAAATTATCTATTAATTCTGGAAAGAATTTTAATTAGAAAATCTTAAATAACCACTTTACATTTTTTCCATTAAATTCCCTCTCAAATAATTTTTTCTTCAATTTATTTTTTCATCACATCTAATTTTTCATTCATTAGAATTTCTTATTATTCAAATTGTGAATGAAAAAGATTAATGCATATTAAATATCATTATATTAATATTTGGATTCTTGCATAAAGAAAATGATTTTGGCTACTTTGTATGAAAATTACTTTCGTTATTTTTAAATTTTATTTTTTGTTTAGAAGCTGAGATTT
The DNA here is from genome assembly GCA_026543055.1 of Argiope trifasciata. Lineage (NCBI taxonomy): Eukaryota > Metazoa > Arthropoda > Arachnida > Araneae > Araneidae > Argiope > Argiope trifasciata. The sequence goes on from JAPMOQ010063891.1 coordinate 10,033, forward strand.
TTTATTTATTTATTCTTCAATATAAAATGAATTGATTTTATTCATAATTTTTCTGTTATCTTTATTTTTACTTTGAAAGTTATTTCACTATCTTATATTACGTCAAGAAAAAAAATGCAGTCAAAAGAATTAAGAGATTCTTCCACATCAATAGATTTTCTTTTTAAAATGGAAATTTCAAGCTCGTATGTTATATAGTGATTCCAGATAACGATTTTAATGAAAGGATTTTAGCAAAGATTATAATTATGGTAATTCTTTTTGCAGACGTCAACAAACTTAAAAAATGGTAATTTTGGAATTAGCTGATGTTTATAAAACTTTATTTTTATTCGAAAATATAAAACATAAGATTTGCCAGGCTGAGTTAAAAATATGCTGAGAAAGACAAAATCTTTAATGGTTTTTCCATAACATATTGCCTTGGAAATCAAACATTAGGTTTTGATTACGGTGTTTTCATAATAAGAAATGTAATAACTCTTGTATTTTTATTATTTTAGATTTCTTACAGTTTCTATAATGTGTAGAAAAAATGTATGAAACCAAAATACTCATAATTATTCATTATTCTTGTAAGAAATTTATATACAATTGTTTAAAGATATTTTCATACATCGGTTTTTTTAAAAGGTGGAAACATGAAATGAAGTTTTATTACTTCAGGAAAGTTAATTAAAAAAGGAATTTAAGATTGTGTTAAGATCAGCAATTAATCCCACTTATAGCATTTTCTTCTGTTATGTTTAAAAAAACTTAATAATTTTTAAAGATTTTTGTGAAATTTTTATTGAGATGCTACTTAACCATTTGGAGAAAGGATATTACAGATTTGTAACGAAATTTGATTTTAAAAATTTAAAGAATTATTTTCAGAACTAAAATAAAATTTTGAAAAAATTGCTTAATAATGTGAAAATTCTCATATTCCAAGGAACAGAAAATCTGAAAAAAAAATCACTATTTTGTATTCAACACAGAATATTTCATTGTTCTACTAAATCTACTTAAATTTAAGAACTAATCATTTCTTTCACATTCCTTCTCAAACACGCAGAAAATTATCAGCATAACCCAAAGTTTTCCTAATAATTAACCATGACACACCCTTGAATCAACCCATTCCCTGAAATAAAGGCCGCACAGATGTTGCACTTGCTGGAAGCATGATGGAAGTCCTTAGAATTGTGAAGGCTTTTTACTGAATAATGTATAAGAAAGCCAGGGATTTCCACTTGTTACAAGGTGCAGTTTCTTTGAGAACCGTATTTCCCTCGAAGACCTCAAGGTCAAAAGAGGAACCAACTTCTTTTAGATTAATTCCGCAATTTGGAAATTGCTCAATGTTTGATAAAAGCTTTAACTGTCCATTTTTAGTTAAGGTTGATAAAAGTTTTTGTTTATTAAGATACAGAATTTCTGATAAAACCTTGTGGAAATATAGAGTAAAATATTGGCATGGTTATTTATTCAATATTATTTATTAGTCATAATTTGTTTAACTGTCAAGTTAGGCGACAGTGATTATTTAAATCATTGTCATGACCAAATAAGAGGATGATTTTGTTCTAAAGACATTTGGTTCTAAACCGTTCCTCCATTACCTAAGAAAATTAATAATCCTACAAGAAAATAAAAATCTATATATAATTTTTATAAAATACTTATGCCTCCATTTTTTCCCAAATGTTTTTTCTTCAAGTTTTAATTTACATATAAGGAATATTGTTGAAAGAAGATTTTCAAGGTTCCCCAAATATTCTTTATTCTGTTTAAAATTTTATTCCATCTATGAGATCCATATTTTTATCAACTTGCATTATGAACAAATTCAAGGATTTCTAGTATGTTCCTAATATTTGAAATCATGAATACATGGGATTGATTTAGGCCGGACTCTTCAAAGATATGTAATTTAGAAATAAGACTTAAATGTATCAGATATTATTCAAATTAAAACTAAAAAAATATTGAGTTCTCTAGTGCAGTTCTCTATTTTCAATTAGGAATATGAAGCACAAAAAAAGAAACATGATTACACATGTCATAATACATCGTTTCGTTTCGGATTAATTGAGAAAAATTATACTAATTTTTATTTTTTGCTGCTTTAATTAGATTTTAAAAACCACCAATAAAAAAAATATACAATTTGAAAGCCGAAAATGTATGAAAATTTGAAGAATCATTTTTTAAAAGTAATATGAATTCAAAAAAATTCTTCCAGTTCAGACTTTTCTTTTTATCAAAACAAAATATCCATCTCCATTATATTGTTCAAAAAATGTAATACTAACCAATTTCATGGATATATATGACATTTTGTATTAATAGCATATAACTGACTCTACAGTTCTCAAGAAGGAAAATATAACCACAGGACCCAGACGAACTCAACAAATTTTAACACTACAGTGAATGTTTATTTGTTGATACATGTCACAATGTAATTTATCAATATCTTCATTTTAGTTAGCTTTCTCATTTCCCAGTATGTTTAACCCATTGTCAGTATTTGTTTAAGTGTTATTGTTCCCACAATCTAATTATTACCTCATCGAAAAATTGAATACAGTCGTGTAGGATTTGGCATCAATGGGATTCTCTCTGGAGATACCTGGATGGTTTGTCGTCCCTTTCTTTCTTTATTGTTTTTATCTCTTTCTTTTTTTTCCTCCAATCTGTGCCCTTCTAACTTAATGTTATGGGCGCAGGAGGGCGTTATTTTATAACTGACTCTAAAGGAGGTTCAATATGACATCTCGTCTTTAAGTTAGTTGAATTAAAATAAATCGATAAAAACATTCAAAGATTGAAATCAGTTACATTCAGAAATATGGAATCCACTTTGTACTGTATCTCAAAGGATTATTCAAAGATTTAAAAAAAAATGCCAAATTAAAAAAACAACGACAGATTTTATCAATGTATTGGGTTGTTCGGAAAGTCATTTCGTTTTTTTTTTGTCAAAATGAAAAGAAATTTTCGTTTAATGAATAAATTATTTATTAAATTATAAAATTGCCATTCT
>JAPMOQ010063904.1:0-22769 GCA_026543055.1 Argiope trifasciata
AATTAAATCCTTTGTCAGGAAAAAACGAAATTACTTTCCGAACAACCTAATATATTAGTATAGATATAGATATAAATTGAGCAAATTGCTGAGTAAGTGAGTGCTTTGTCTCCATGCATGGTTTCAGCAGAAGTAATCTTGGCTCAGGCATCAACTAATTCATTGTCATTCAGTCCGATTTCGGATGGGATTCATCGACAGTAGTTTTGTGAAAAGTTATTTCTATATTATAAACTTTATATGAAAGACAAAAATTAAATATTTCCTTTGAAGTACAAAACAAACAAACACTTACCTTCGTTGCATAGGCATAAGTTACTATATCTAAATTTTTTCTCTTCTTCACAGGCTGCAGAAATGCTTTAGAAGTACTACAACGTGCTCCTCGCCGTATTGTGCCTTGGGGTATAAGTACACCTAAAATGAATCGGAGACCGTGAGATCAATGATCAGTTTGGAAGATTTTTAAATAAAAATATCTAAGGAAAAAAAAAACCCTTTATGGTCAGTTTGTATATTATTTAAATACCACAATATGGTATAGCGAATTTGTACAAACTAAGAAATTAAATTTAAGATGATTGACCAAGAATTAAGAATAAAACATTTGAAAACGTTTTATAATAAATAGTGAAATTGTTAAGGTGATGAAGAGAGTTTCGTTCCAGTGTTTTGTTGCTGTTTGTACCTATATACAATTTCTTAGGCCTGTCAAACAAAGTTAGAAAACAACAACAATAACCAATTAGTTGATTTAATTAATTATTAGTTATCAACATTGTTTTTTCCCTGAAACAGCGTAGCCTGTCACATATAATACATGGAATAATGTACAATATACACAATATAATATATTACATAAAATATTGTAAAATATTATGAGATATTACAAATTATTCAATATCATACAATATTGTGAATATCGTTTTATATATAATATTGCATAATATATGTATATTACTAGTTAAGTATTTTAAAAAATTATATACAGGATGTACTAATTATTGACTTATATGTATATGTTAAATGAATTGTATACTTATTTTCTAATTAAAATCTGGATATGTACACACGATTTCAATTAGTAAGGCAGTTGGGTGGAGCAGTATGTCAATCTGAAGGCATAATTCCACAATTGAAGGCAGTGCAATCACTCTCATTGAACAATAAGTGGCACATCACTCTGTATAGTTGGTAGGGCATTTCTTTAAAATCATTGGGAACTTGAGGTTAAGTTTGTGAAATACTTTTTTTGCAGGGGTCACTGAAACTCGGTTGCATTATGTTTCAACTAGGAAGTACAAGATAATGTTTTTAAGCGCCGTTACAGCAACAAGAAGGGCCGATGTCTTTCAAAAGTTATTTCACAGGGCATTAAGAACAGCTGTGCCATAATAACCTCCTGTAGATTTACCTAAAATCTCGCCACGCCTTTAAAAGTGTAGGAACGACAAATGCCTACATAATGGTAGTGTTCTACACTAAGTTCATCCCGTTCGAATTGAATTAGTTCCCCTGTCAGCAGCAATCCAGGGTCATTTGATTGTGCCTCATGCATAATGCACAAGAACAAATATGATGAACGAATCTAAATGAATAGGTGAATTCTCGACCATAGTCTTGTTGTAATGTGTAATTCATCTGTGAAATTTTATCTCAGCTTCTACAGTGAGTAACTAAAGAGTGTTAAATAAAACGAAGGCATTTAGAATGAAAGGCAGACCTATATTTCATGGTGATGGTAAAATTGATTTTAAGAAATTGGAATTCAAACTGAATCTATAAATCTTAGTATTTTTTCGTTTTTTTAATTTTAAGGTAAGGTTTATAAAAATCTTACTTTTTTAAATTACAGCTCTAATTCATATGAAAAAAATTAATTTTAAAAATTCTAAAAATAAACTAAGTTTAAAAATTTAAGTTATCAATGAAAAAGAATTATTTTCAGAATTATAATATAAGGAATTTTTCCTCTTGGTAATAATAAAAATACTGAATTGCATATAATGAGAACTTTAAAAAGACAATATAAACTCGCTTAAACTGCAATTTCATATCTTTAAAAGAATTTTCTTATAATTTAAACAAAATTTGCGATATAATTTTCAGACTATAAATAATAACTAAAGATTTAAAAAAAAAAGAATGGCAAATTATTGAAACCATTATCCCTCAAACAAACAACTGATTTCAGATGAAAAATAATTATTAATTCATATTAAAAATTAATTTTTTGAAATATTTTCAATATCATCCCTTATTTTCTAAAGGATAATCAATATATATTTGTCTCCCATGAATTATATATACATATATCCCTAAATTTATCTATTAAGTATATTACGTCAGTCAAGATTTATAACTTTATTTACTACAAACACATATTTTCAACCTTTATTTGCTTCTTAAATTAACTGCTTCTGCGCTGAGTTTTCATCATAAAATACTAAGTATAGTTGAATTATTATATGTTCATATTTGAAATACTATTTCCATATGAAATTAGAGTTCTGATTAAAAAGAATAATTTTTTTTACAAAACCAAGGAATTACTTTAAATTAATTACCCATCTATTCTAAAATTCTAGTAAATTAATTGCACCGCAATCCAGTGATAGACATTTATTTAACTTTCAATAAAACTAAACAGTTTTTTTAATTTCCTATGAAGGAAAGCCCTGATAAAAAATGTTACACTTACATTTTAAAACTGAATTCTAATTGTATATTCTCGAATTTTATGATGACACTTCATGTAAATAATTTTAAATTACACTTTTATAATGAAACTTCCACAAATTTTATAATGACACGTTAAGAGTTGATTAATTTAAAACATAGCTCTTTTTCTTAAATAGCATAACCTGTTGCACAATATTATACAATATTGTGTGATAGTATGTAATAATACCCAATATTTTACAGTATTATACAATATCACTAATGTTGTTTAATATAATATAATATTGTGTAGCATATGTGTAACACTAGGGTATGAGTATTAGCAAAAATATTTTAAAGACAAGATGTATTAAATATTAATGCACATGAGTCTGTTAAATGAATTGTATACTTTATTTAACGATATGTTTAATATAACGTTAAATGAATGGTGTCACGAATAGAATAATATCATTTATCTCATAAAAGAAACCTAAAAGAGTATAGTTTAAGCCACCATGTATATTTAACCTTTCTTTCCATGATTTCTTTTTATGAAATAAATCAGGGTGATTCAATTCATGCTCTAGTTTAAAGGGAAAATATTAAAGAAAATCCTAGTTTAAATATATAATATAAAATAATAATATAAAAAAACAGTACAGTGGAAATACCCATCAACATGCAAATTAATATGTTCAGCTCAGTACAAAATTTTCAATGTCCCCTTCATCAAAATGTCTCCACTCCTTATAACTTTTATTAACAAAATAATATCAGATTAGTTATAAAGAAGTATTTAAGAAATCGTACGTTTTTTCCAATTACAACAAACATCTCATAAAAGAAACCTAAAAGAGTATAGTATAAGCCACCATGCTTACTTAACACTTCTTTCCATGATTTTTTGCGAAATAAATCAGGGTGTATAATTCATGCTCTAGTTTAAAGGGAAAATATTAATAAAAATCCTTGTATAAATATATAATATAAAATAATAATCAAAAAACAGTATAGTGGAAATACGCATCAGCATGCAAATTTACATGTTAAGCTCAGTACGAAATCTTCAATATCCCCTTCATCAAAATGTCTCCACCCCTTATAACTTTTATTAGCAAAACAATATCAGATTAGTTATAAAGAAGTATTTAAGAAATAGCACGTTTTTTCCAATTACAACAAATAGCGGGATGGCAATTTCAAACCCGCTATAATGATTGCGACATCCGATTTTTTTAACTGCTATACTCCTTGTTATGCAACAGATTTATACCTTCATACCTGCTTTGAGTATAGTTTTTTTGTTCACTTAATGCTATGGTGGAAATTTTCATCATCATGCCAAGAAGGGTTAATATATAGTAAAATGTAACAACTGCCTCATCAATATTAAATTCAATTAATTATCCTGCAATCGAGCAAATTTCAATCAAGCAAAATACCTAATTGACATCACACTTATCCTCAAGTAACTCATGGAATACCTAAAAAGTGTAAGACGTGTTTATGTTTCAGGTTCATTAATTTCTCTTGTTTTCCCTCCCTTGAAATTGGCGTTCTATGGAGCGCAACACTGAGCAGCACACTCACCTGTTTGTTGCGGCCCGTTGATGTCGACATTCTGATATCCCAAGTGCATGCCGGCTTCCACGAAAGCAAAGGCCAAGGGCGTCGCGTATGATGGGGAGGTTACGGTCAGGTAGCCGCCGGTAGCGTGGTAACCTGCGGAGAAATGGAAACATGTGAAGGAACAGGAAGATTTTTTTAAAGTGAAAATGAGAATCGATTTTTTCCTCTTGAATCAATTATCGTCACAGTAAACTACACATGTAAACTAAGTGAAACTGTGATTTTAAGTGGAAAAAAAAATTCTGTTGAAGCCAGGTATTGTAAATGAAAAAGTTAACCATGATGAAAATGCATTTACAAAAGGGTTAATACTGTAATTATTTGACATAAGAAATGATATTAGAAGTTATGTTTATTCGTATACAATTTCGTTCAATTAGGTTAATGTTTTATTTAGGAAATGCATGAGGCTAGTTATTGGATGAAAATTGCAATTTAGAACAATAGTTTAAAATGACTGCCCAACTGATATTTGCCCCCCCCAAAGGTTCATTTATTTGAAATTATTAGTTTCACAATAATTACTGGATAATTATTGTGTAATTAATGTGTGAGTTTCTATGAGCAGAGCTCCTTGTTAATCGAACAAAATCAGAAAAGTAAATTCTGTTTTTTTAGTGAATCAGTTTCACGATATAGAAGCTTAAAAATCCACAAACGTTTAGTGTGCTTATATGAGTAGATTACATCAATTATTAGAGCACTTTTGCTCATCAACAAATTGCGTGAAAAAATTAAAAGAAAGAAAAACTGTATTTAAATATATTTTTAAACAGAAAATATTTACAAAGTCTAGAACCTTAAATAGTGTTACTATATGCGAATAACACGTTCTTCGAAATGACAAGTTCTCTGTTAAGATTCATTGCATCAGTTAACAAAAATTTCCAAAAAGAATTAAATGCTTTTTTTCTATAAAATTATAAAACCAAAATTAATAATCAGTATTTTTAGCTTTACATATTATTACATAACTTTATTGATTACATTTTATTTAATACACTATTTTTATTATTATTTAATTTAATTATATTTTATCTTAAATTTATAAAATTTTAACTTGGTCCCAACTTTATAAGGATTGTCAATGCGAAGGCTTGTAAAATGCCGCTGTCAGGAAATGATTGTTGATAGTTTAAGAAATAACTTTGAAAAAAAATTAATAATGCAATTTCTTTCTTAAGTACTTCTGCAATGATGCAAGCAAATTCAGTGAATTTTTATAATAAAAAACAGCCAGAAAATGAATCAGTTACAGACTATTGCCTGGTCTGTAAACCGATGGCCTCTCCTAAAAAACTGTTCTAGGTTTGAAATTCTGCTTAGACGTCACCTATAATAAAGTTTTCAGACCCTTTTCTTTTTTATCTTAACTTTTTCGTTAATTCTCAATATTTTTGGAATTTATATGTCTTTTGGATAATTTTATTAATTTTGTAAATGCAGCAACATTTTAGGCCTCTAAATACAATGCTTTTCAAATATTTTCTAAATACGGTAATGTTTTTATAAATATTGCTTTATTTAGCCTTACTTTTACTTCGAATTTTCGATGAGCTTACTATATGTGGAAAGATTCACTTATATACTTCTACATTAATTTAAATACACGTGTTTTTCAACTTTTTATATCTGTCATCGTGGGGCAATTTAAGTTGGAAAAATAACGTTCCATTTCTAGCATCTTTATTTCTGAAGAGTAAAGTATTTCATTTATTATAACAATGAAGGCCTTTAATAGGTTGAAGGACGAAAGTGAAAGTAGCCGTTCTCTAAATCCATCGTAATGACCTTGTGTTATAGCCTATTAAATAGTTTCTCAAAACATTTTGGTGTTGAAGTAATAGTCTAATTTGCAGAAGTGTACTTCTACGATACAGAGAAAAAAAATTGTTATTATGACCTAAATATCTACAGAAATGTTGGAGCTTTTTTTGTTATAAGGTGAAATTCAATGGACATGTATGTTCCAGAATATATCACTCTGCTAGATTTTTATTACTTAACCAGCCTTTTTAAAAAACCAGCTGGTTAACGGAATTAATGGTTGCAAAATATTTCAATTGATTTTTTTCTTTTTAACTTAAACTTAACGGCTTCCTTCACAAAATATTTTAAACTTTCAATTTTGTCAGTTATGTAACTCGAACCATTTTATAAGCTTTACATAGTTACTTTCACTGTGCTTCTTTGATTTTCATACGAATTTAATTTTGAATTGGAAATGGAAAAATTTAAATGCCAAATAATATGCTTCGCTTAATCCAAATATGTTTCTAAAAATTATAAGGCTAGAAATTATAACTATTTTGCTTTGAATCACCGTGTATGTTACAAAATATCGTACATAATCTGTAATATCTCAGAGGATCATTCGATAAAAATTTCTCCATTTAAATAAAAAAATGAAATTAAAAGAATTATTACATGTTTTAAACATCAAATTGTATTGAAGAAAAGGAGATGCAGTTTTTAAAAATACTCCAAAAATTAAAAATATCTTTCATTTTTACTTTCTTTTGGAGTTAATCTTTACCTGAAAATTCAACAAAATATGAAAAAGATATTTATTCATGAGAATAAGCATCTTGAAAAAAAATGAAAAAAATGCTTATACAAAAAATACAAAAATGGGAACAAATATTTATATATACTTATTAAAAGCATGATTTAATCAGAAATCTACACGATGCAAAAAATAAACATAATCATCAATGATTGAAGAAAATGATTAAATGAAATTATCCATGGTGGATATCTGAAATATCTCAAGCAATAAAAAAACAGTTGGATTTTCTTATTAAAAACAAAATGTATTATTGTATTTATTGAAAAAATGAAAAATTAATTAAAATTAGATACAATTTTGTGCTCAACTAATTTATTACAAATGAAAAGAATTTTTTGTTTGAATTTTCAGTTGGTATTAAAATTATTTTTGTGCTTTTAATGTTTTCGGACACTATGATGGAAAAATATGAAAAACAAAACTTAATTTTTAAGTAATCAAAATTTTTAAATGAATTTTTAAAAATCCTTTTTTTGTACATATTTCATTCTCCAAAGTATATCATTGCCAAATTCGGCAGCTTTAACTCTAATAATCTGTCTTAAAAAGAGTCAAAATCGCATGCACACACACGAGAGTTTACTAATATTTTCTTTTATTATTAGTACAGCTAACACACATAAATAATATCAGTTCAGGGAAAAGCTTAAATACAGTAGTGCGATAGTTCTAAAGTCCACATACATATAGCAATTTACAATTAAATTTAGATACGAATGCTATGTTTTATTTTAAAAGTGGATATTAAAACATATACTCTATTTTGCAATTATTAGGTTTAGCTTTTTGTTTATAAATCTACGAATTTAGAAACGCTTAATAACATAATTGACATCTACATGAATTATTTTTCATCCATAGTTTGAGTGATTATCCTTGTACACTATTCTGTACAGCGGGTTTATAAATGAAATACGATAACTCTAGTTTCAATATATTTGCTTTTAAGATTCGAATTACTGTTTCGGCCTTTTAATTTCTTAATATTTGTATTCATTCTTATGTATATATGCTCACAGCGTGCGGATTTAATTCCATGAATGAGAACTCAATAAGTAAAGTTATTTGATGTGGTCACAGTCCATTGCAGACGCTTATTATTTGAAATATGTATTGCATTATTGTGTGAGAGCTATCGATTCTTCACGAGAAAGTCCAAATCGGTAGAGTGTCAATTATTTTATCAAAGCAATTTGATTCAAAGTATTTTACTTTTGACAGTGAAATTGCAGAAGCAGCACATTGAAGAAACCCAAAATCTGTTTAACTTGAACTGTTATTTAAATAATAAACAATCAAAATTTGTAATTTTTGTTTCTTTATTCCTGATTTACTGTTCCATATGGTGATAAATTTTCAAAAAGAAAGAATATATTAAGCTGGTGCCAAGGCAATGTTTTTTAAACAAGTTTTTAAATATATATATATTTATTATTTAAGATTATATATATTAATTACATTCAATAAAATTGTTGACAAAAATGTACTTAAGCGTATCTATTTTTATTTAGGTGGTGATTTTATAACATAAAATAATGGACGAATTTTTAGAGATTTGTTTGGTATTCTAATCTATTTTGCGTGATTATAGAATTTGATTGTCATTATAAAAGGATTCAATACAGAATAATTCTCATCATGATCTGTTTAGCTGGAATTTTACACATCGTCAGAAAATTAAGAAATGCTGTTCAATTTAGGGACCACACTTCAATAAATAACTGTTCTTTCGAAATATTCACTTCTAGGCAGAGAATATAGCAGAAGTTATTTTTTCCGATTTTTCATCTTGTTAATCTTTGGAATTTCTCTATATTTACTCTAGGAATCTTCCCTCTCCTTAATTGTACTGTTATACTAAAACATAAACATTTCTTTGCTTAAAATTAAAAAAATCTTTTAGATAAAATGCTGATAGAATGATTATTGAATTACATTTTAGTTATATATTCAACTTTCGAATTATGGTAAAGGATGAAATCATATACAGCGCACTATATTTATAGTACAAACTGATTCGTAATATATAAACACCATGACAAATATATTTCGAAGTAGCACTCATATTTACAGCTGATATGCCTATGCATTTAATTATTCAGTAATATTTAGAAAAAAAATGATTTTTTTTTAAATTTGTAATTTTTCTAAAATCTAAGCATATAAAATGAATTAAAGAAGTGAAATGAAATTAAAGGAATTTTTTTTTGATTCCACTATTTAATCATGTTGAAAAGAGAAAAATTTATTTTATAATACTTTCTGAATTTTTTTTTTTTTTTTTTTTTTTTTTTTTTTTTTGTACCTTCTAAACCAAATCAATCCTTTTTGGATACAGAAAATCTTCAAACCTAAGAATTTGTACTTTTCAATAAATTGAATAAAGCATTTCAAACCAATAAATTTATAAATATGAAAATTATCGATATTTCAAAATTCAATTTAATTTGTGAAATTTCTGTCGATAAAAAATAATTTTCCAAATAGACATATTTCCGAATATTTACTCAAAATGTAAATGTATAGAGTTTCAAGGCAGACTTTCACTTCAAAAATCAATCTTTTTTTTTTATTTTTACCTCAAATTTTTCAAAAATTTAAAGCTAATATTCTATAAGTTATTAAGTTTTTTGTGCAATAGAATCAACTTTTTCATTTAGCTTATCCCAAAACAACTCATATGTATCTTCAAATCAGCGTATTAATCTGACAAATTAACTATCCAGAAATAAAGCAAGAAAAATGTTGGCTACCTTATGCAAGAACTCTGTGTTTTTTAAATCACGACCATATTTTTTATTACAGAAAAAAAGTTTAAAGTTTGTTGATCTCCTCTCCTTATTGAGATTGCTTAGTTGTGAAAATTCGACACCTTGAACTCATAACCTGTTTTCAGTTCTATTTCCTACATTCCAATCTAAGGAAGGGACTTCGCATAAGCTTCTTTTTTTTTCTTCATTATTTTTAAAAGGAAGTATTCGGAAATAAAAAGTATATGGTCAGAAAGAAATGCTCGTTTTTAAAGAGAACGAAGGCACAAAAATTGAAATTAACAAAAAGAAGGAAAAAACATTTTAATCAGTATAGATTAATTGTAATAATTTATATAACAAATAATGATAAATGATATCTTAATTCAGATCCTAATTAATTTCCTTTTATCTTATATTATTCCATATTAATATCATCCTAAAATATTATCTTATTTTCTGATCCTAGTCTCATTTATTTATATAATTAATTTTAATGTGTGCGTAGTAAGCGCGTATTCCATAGTTCGTACACCAGAAACAAAAGGATAACAACCCTAGAATTAACACACATTTTTCAAAGATACCTTAGATTTCCTTGTCTAAATTGGCAAGTGGCAAAAAAATTTCGTCAGAATCTTATAGTAATATCACTGAAGGGAAAAATTTCTGCTACTTTGCTTTTTATATCGCGATGTCTGATGTTTTATCATGGCTTTTCTCTAAAACAAATTACGACTCATGTGATGAAATAAATTGGTTAAAATGATAAATATTTTCTTCTATTTGGCCACGCATCTACTAAAATATATGGGACTTAATTCATATACTCTATTTTCACACAAAATTTTTCAAAAATATTGTAGAATAACTCCAATCCATATTTAGTTTAGTTTAGTTTAGTTATATTAACTAGTTAATTAGTTATATTATTTAGTTATATTAGTTATATTTAGTTATATTATTTAGTTGTAAAGCAACACTAGGGCTATTTTGCGACGGACCTCGTAATTTTGAACCAGGTTCAGATGACGAGGAAGACACCTGAGCTGGCACCCCCTTCTCCTCACCACACCACACCAGCGGGAGGGCGTTTGGCCTGACGGATTTAACGTGCAAGAGACCCCCTTACACGGCGGTTCTTCAGTGGAATCGACACCTCAAACCTGAAACCCTTCGGTTCCGAAGCCGAGATCTTACCACCAGGCCTCCACTGACCACTCCAATCCATATAAAAGGTTAATTACAGATAAATAATATTAATTTTAAAATTCTTTAAATAATTTATTACAGCGAAACTGTATTTAAAACTGTATTAATTTTCCGATTCTTTATGAAACTACTTAGATTTTATCAAAATCTTTTTAAAATAGTATAGTCCTGTAATATAAAAGAAAACTGAATCTCTTCCTGTAATATAAGAGAGAACTAGTTAAAGAGGCATTTCATCAAAGAACTTTCCCGAATCGCTTTTGTAATTTTCCGCTTCTTGTCATGATTGTATAATGTATTAAAAGCGATGAATTTTTACCATTTTTAGCGATGGCCGGATCTCTGTTGTCTTCTGATTTTAGAAAATAAGGGAAGACGTCTTTCCAACTCCATCCGTAGGCACCCGCCTCCGCCCAGCTGTCGTAGTCCTTGCGGTTACCTCTCACATACAGCATGTAGTTGATGACGCTCGATCCACCGAGTACTCGACCCCGAGGCCAACGGCTCCTCTAAAATAGCAAAAGAAATTCCTAATGAATACATCCGATACTGTCAATAATACATAATACTTATAATATCAGATATTGCAAATAATACATAATACTTATAATATCAGATACTACAAATAATACATAATACTTATAATATCAGATACTGTAAATAAATGTTCTTTCAATCAAAATTATAGACAAAACATATAACAATCCTGACGCAGATGTAATGTGTGGGGTTTACAAAGTTGTAATTCCGTATTTAATAATTTTCAAAATCTCTTTTATTATATATTTTTTTATTTCTTTTCATAAAAATTTTCAATCAATGAATGCTTGAAATGCAGGATGAGGACAAATGATGGATCAGATTTTTTTTTAAAAATCCTATTTTTGAAATTACTACACTTATTACAATAAATGATACATGAATTTAAAGGGAAATACATCAAGTTTTTTTCAGTTACAAATGCCCGATGTGTGATCACATTGTTACACTGCATACGTCTAGTCTGTAATATAATTCGTTCCAATCCTTTCGTAGTATTTTGTTTTGTCTGTTATCTCTGACATTATCCCCAAAAAGAAATCATCGAGACAAGACACTGTGTATGTACCATCGATGCCGAAAGTACGTCCAGAACTTAAAAAACGCGTTTGTGCAGCATTCAGAACCCTTGTCAGAGTGATGTTACAAAATGTTTGGAACGAACTGGATTACAGATTAGACATAGGCCATATAATAATAGCGTAGCATTTCAAACATTTATAGTTGAAAAAAAACATGGTATATTTCATTTTAAATTCATGTTTCACTTACTGTAATATGTGCAGTAGTTTCGAAAACGCAATTTTTAAAAATCGTGTCCATTGAAAATCGTGTCATTTGAAAGCACCTTGTGTATTAAGTTCGCTCAATAACTCTAACAAGTTTTTTATTATTACAAACAAGTTAAAGAGAAAAATATTTCAAAACTAATATATGTATTTTCCCTGCACCAATAATTTATAATTTTTATTGTAGCAAATATAAAGCTAATGCTCCGTCCAGTTTTAAAGCCTCACTAAACTTTCACAACAGGTGCAAGAAAGCGGTGCTTTAATACGACGTTTGAGAAGATTTTTCTCCTTCAACTTGACCCTTTACTTTCTTGGGTGTTAAAGAACTTTCCGGTTCAACTGAATGTAACAAAAGGAAAGAATCGCAAGCATTTAAGTAAAGTTTGAAGTAGCTCTTTTCTTCCCGATTTCCGTCCCATTTATTTCACTCGGTCCTCTTTTGTACTTCACACATGAGAGCTATCATTGCAATGAAAAGCAAATACAACTTCAGACTGCTTTCATTCAACTGTAAGAATCAAATGAGTTGTAAATTTCATTTCGAATGGAATTTCGTTTAAGAAGAATCTTTACATTTATAAAAAGAATCATGATGATTGCAACAAGTATTTGAAAGTCATGCAATGAATAATCTGTTAAGAAATATATGTTTAATATCTGAATAATTCGTCAACTATAAACATATATATTTGATATTATCAATTAGTAAAATAAATTCATTGAGGGAGAATCGACATGTTTGGAACAAAATTGAGTTTCTTAGAATGTTTTTATATACAAAAACTATAACACATACATTCAAGTTTTATGTTTGCATCCAGCATAATTTTGTTCTGTTTACGATCCTTAAATCTTCCATATGTGAGAATGTGCTTTTCTTACGTCATTATGCTTATGCCATTTGTTTAGCTGTATTATATTTATGTTATATTTACAACAAAATTTCGTAATGAAATAGCATAATGCCGTGGATGGCATGGATGCCTAAGGAGGCTACACGAGTTCACTATTAAAACGACACTATGACTGTTTTGAAGGGGACCTCATTATTTTGAATAGCAGTCAGATGTCAAGGATGACATCTTAATTGGCACCGTTCTCTCTAAAATTCCATACCACACCAACGGGAGGATGGCTGGCATCGACAGATTTAACGTACACCAAATCCATTCACACAACAGTTCTTCGGTGAAATCGAGTCTCGAATTCTGAAACCCTTCGGTTTCGAAGCCGATACCTTACCACCAGGACATCGTGGCCCCAAAGGCTCCACGAAGACAGAATTATAGGCTTATTATGCACTTTTGCAATTTTCTAAAGCAGTGGTTAACGATAATCCACAAGAGCCAAGAGAGTGGTCCCAGGAAGGATTCGGCAGTGGAAAAGAAAAGTGCACTTTTTCTTAACATTTATGCATTCCTTATAATGTATTGTTTAGCATTTTAATTTTCAAAAGTTTTCTGGATAAAAATAATTTTTTTTTTTTTTTTTTTTTTTTTTTTGTTTTTTTGCCTGAACCGAATGGTTTATTTTTTCAATTCAGTTATAGTAAGGACCCGTTTTTAAAGCAACACTAGGGCAATTTTAAGTTGGACCTGGTAATTTTGAGCCTCGGTCAGATGATGAAGGTGACACTTGACACACTCACCTCTCCAAACTTCCGCACCACACCAGTGTGAGGATGTTTAGTGCCGATGCATTTAACGTGCACTAGATTCGTGTTAACGGATCTAGTGCTCTTTAAATTTCGAACTTGAAACCCTCCGGTCCTAAAGCCTACTACCAGGTCACCGAGTCACATTCGATCTCCCAAATCGGAGGTGAGAAAGTGTGGTTATTAGCAGATGGTTGAATTATTACAGTGGCACTAAAGACTTTTATGGTGTAGGAACAACTATTTGAAAGTCAGTTATGATGAGACAGTGGGCAATAATAGAATCCTTGTAAGCGTTATGTGAAATTGATAACAAACTACTAAGCAACACATAACTTCCTTAGAAATATCCTGTATCCTAGATCTAATGTATGATGTTTCTGAGGATTTTTTTCTTTTGATTCAGATGCTTTACTACAAAAGTTACAGAAGATGCCAAAATCATATATTTTTTTCTTTAATGTATTTCATTATTCGAATTTATAAATGTTACTCATTCGTAAAAAATTTCCTTGAAATAGTAAGCCAATTTTTTTTCGTAATCTGAACTATGTATTAACTGATTAGACGATTAACTTTGAATTTTTTTTCTATAATGATGCATATATTTTTGAAAAATGCCTTTCGAAAACAGAAATTCGATTTGATTTAATACTGCTGAAATATAATATCAACCAGATCTTCCATTCTGTTTGATATTTCCCCAACCAAAACCAAAAACATTTGCACCATAACAAAGAATTAGAATTGCTATTCATAAAGAGCTGTTTATTCACTTTTTTCAGTCATGACTATTTGGCACGTATCCTTTTTTACTAGATAAACGAAAAACCCTTATAAGTAAATATGATGTAGTAGCTCTTCTATGAATTATGTAATCATAAAGCAGTATCTTTTTGCAAGGGCATCGCCCACAAAATCAACACAGTTTTTCCCTGTAACTCTTTAATAGCTCTTGGAAGACAAAGGATTATGTACGATATTTACAGACCATACCCTCTGTTGTTCTAAGCATACAGAATAATAGGCACACCAAAGGCATGGTTTATTATTGTTTCGATGTAATTGTAAACCAAACCAAATGCTAATGATTTGCTTTTTCATGTACTATGTATGTGAAGAGAAAATATGATAATCGTCAATAATTCGATCTCATGATTTTAGTAAATATCTAAAAGTATCCCAAAATTCTTTCAAAATCTGAATTTGCCACCATTTGTGCAGTAAAAAGCTTTTGACAATTGATATTTTAAGATTAGTAAAAATAGAGCTTTACATGGTAGAAAAACGTGCTAACGCAAGATTTGAATTAAATGAAAAGTACAAGGTTTTTCTTTGACACTTTCAGTGGTACCAACAAGATATCAATTATCAAAGACAAATATCAATTCTTCCGGCTTTTGATATTTTTATACAAAAAAAATTTAATAAGTAAAAGTATTCCTCAGATATGTATTAGAAAGTTCAATCTATGTAAATTGGCATTAAGAGACAAATTTTAACCCACAGAAAAGTGTTATTGGAAGTATATGAAAGATGAGATATCTCGTAGGTAGCTTTGAAAATGTTAAGTTGTTATATTTTTATTGAAATTTAAAGTACACAGGTTAAGGTTATGTATGGGATAACACATAGGTCAAATGGCTTCCAAAACTTTGCTGGCACATACATACTTGTTTTTGTCAAAATTTTCATGAGCATTTTGCATAAATGTGGCTGAATGCAGGTTGGATTTCTTCCTTCAACATACACATTCTTGTGGATTTGTTGACGAAGATCTTTGACTTCAAATAACAACATAAAAAAATCCAATGGTCCTAAATCATATGATCTAGAGGATCAATTCTCAAATTTTCGAAATGTGGCCATCAGACTTTCATCATTTTTTAAATATTATTCAACGATGGAAACACTATCGTGTAATGCTCTCTTTTTATTAACCCTAAACAATAAACTGTAAAATGGTTATTTGAATAGTGTTACCAGCATATTACTGCACGAATTAGGGCAAATTCAAATACTGGGTTAGTTTTGGAACCCCTTTCTTTAAACTACTCAGATGTAGATACATTTTTGAAATTGTCACATTTCGTATATAAAAAGAGCACGATAAACCCAAAATGGAAATAAATAAAATGCATTACGTCATTTATACTCCCAAACTGTATATATGTATGAACTTTCTGCCATAACCAGCCAACATATAGAAATGTAGGATATAAACCTATACAAAGATGCTAAATATAAAACGAGCTTATTATACAAGTTAGAGTAAAAAATCAAAAGAACATGTCCAAGTTTTTAATAAAACAAAATGTTTACAATTTTAATTATACTTTAAGTCATTTAAATTGCTTAAATAATTTAATTATTGTCATTATACATTAAAATAAAACGTTATTACACAAATTCCATGTAAATGAAAGAAAAGGATTAATTTTACGATCGTAAAATTACATATGTGAGATGATGAATTTAAGATTTAATTAGGTTCAATAATATTTTTACTTAAAGGTTCTACTCTAATAATTTCTCTAATGAAGCTTACGTTCATTTATAAAGTATTATGAAGCAAATTAGGAAAAGTATATCCTAGCAGACAATAATTAAGAAATGAAAAGCTGATATTAAAAATGCAAAAAACAATAAGAATGTTGTATCAAATTTATTCTTTAATAAAATAAAATTCTTTAGAAAATCAATATTTTTTACTCATCAGAAACGTCTTCTTTTCCCAATAGTGAAAATACGATTTATTAACTGAATTCTTTCAATAATTTGAAAACATCTCCCAACTTTTTTTTATATTTAGTTCTATACTATGAACTTTTTATTACAAATTAATGAAACTGAGCACCGAATTGAATGGTATTTTGATCACTAATAATTAAGATGGATTGCGTAAATTAAACTCTTAACATTAAAAAAACAATAGAAAAGTAAAAAGTCTCTGATATGGGATAAAAATTAATCATAATCTTTATATTTATTCATTGTAAATTCAGCGTATAAATCAGACCAACAGTTAAAAGCCAACTTAATTAAAATGAAGTATTTCTATTTTTATTTTATTGATAAGTTATCTAGAATTAATTGAAGAAGCAACTGTTTGCAATGCTTGAAACACTAATATATTTTTCTTCAAAACTTTTACAGTTATAAAAATTCAATGTTGGAATTTTATCTGTCTCCCTTTGAACATGATAACTCAAAAAAGTTTTGAACTAGATGAATGAAATTCATTATGTGAAACAAGATATTCAGTAACTTATGATAAAATTTGTAGATTTTTTATTAAATTTTTAACATAAACTATTCAGAGGTAACCTATCTAGCTGCTGGAGTAAAAGTTAACTAGCTAACTCCAAAGCTGTGATTAAATCATTTAAGCAAAACAGAACTAAACACAAAGAATTCAAATACATGATTAATGATATTTCAAAAAAAATTAAAGTACTGTTCATTTTAACATTTCGATGTTTTAGATTGAATCGCAAAATAATTGACACTGTTTAAACCAATGGAAGTATTTCCCCGAAACTTTCTTGCATTCTCTCCAATTAAAGTCTTTGCCATCTGCCTTCGCATAAAATTGTGGACTTTGGTTAACAATATCTGCGAAATATAGATATTAGTTGCGAAATTAGTACTTTTACTGAATTTGTCGTGCAAATATGTATATTTAATGCCGTTTTGATGGCCAAGTGGAACTAAAATTTGACGCATAACTGCACCTGCAATTACAAGATAATATGCAGAATTTCATTGATTTAAGTCATTATTAGCTGTTATATTCACATGCATTCGGAAGAAAAGCCCAATAGATGGTATAGGATTTAAGAAATTTTATTCAAAATTGGATAAGTATTGTATTTTAGATTCTAAATTTGTATACCACTTTATCTTCTCAGCTATTTGAGTTTTGTATTTATCAAGTTAACTTTTACTGGAACAGCTAGATAGGTTTCCTCTGAACAGTTTATGTTAAAAAATTATTTGTAAAAAATTTAAGAACTACAAATTTGATCGTAAGTTACAAAATATCTTGTTTCAAATACTGAATTTCATTCAAATAGTTCAAAACATTTTTGAGTCATCATGTTCAAAGGGAGACAGATACAATTCCAAAATTGAGTTTTTCGGACTCGATGAAGTCCGTGACTAGGAGATTCCCCAAATCTCGAGATTGAATTTTTTGACGATTGATCCTTTTTACTTAGCATACAAGAAAGTAAAACAGGGTATTTGAGCTTATTTCAAAAGAGATCATGTCGGTCATAATAAAAGCCCATCATAAAAATCTCTCTAACCTTGATTTGAAATAAATTTCATCATCGATCTAAAATAAATTGCATAATGCTCAGTATTCCGGTCAAGGTTGTTTCAAAGAAGATCTCTGAATACGCGACCTATATGGGTTACAATGATACGTTTCCATTTCATTATAGCGGCTCATTCCGATGAATAAGTGAACGCTTGGTTGGGTTGCGATAAACAAAAAAATTACTCACCCTGTTGATGAGTCCGAAACAAGCCGCTTCTTGTGGTTCGGTCTGATAAGCCCAGTCAATAGGAGTTTGTTGGAGCATGGCCGCTGCCAAAGGAATGTCCGTCACCAGATTCTCCTTACCCCCAGCTTCGATGACCAGCACCTTGACGTGGGGATCTTCGGACAGTCGGTTGGCCATCACGGCCCCGGCAGAACCAGCGCCGACTGAAAATTCAAAGGAAGTTACCAATTAATTGCACGAAGAAATGATAAAAATTACAGAAGAAACAATTTTGAAAATACAAGATTTTTAATTGAAATTCATGTGATGTAAATTTAGAAAAGACAGTAAAATTATATATAGATTGCTTACAACCCCTCGTAAACGTTTAAATTAATCAATAATTAATAAATACACCATTTAATTCAGATAATTTTCTATTTAAAAAGAATTTTAATATTTTCACAGTTTCTATCGAGTTTATCATGTAATTTGACTGACATATTTATTAAAGATTCAAATGCCTTTTTTTTCCTTGTACTAATTTTAACTTTTAAAATCAATGGTTTTGTGCTCTTAGTATGAAAATTCTTCGTTCACGTTGTATTTTTTTTTACTTATTATTCAGCTTTTAAACAATTGTCATTACTTGGTGTCACGAATTGAAGACACCATTTTGCTTTATGTGTAGTATCTTTAGAGACATTATGTAGTTTTTGCTGCTGAGGATATAATTCAAAGTTCCCGTATGCTTCCCGGAAACCTTATTCAGTTAGAATAAGATTACGAAGTAGTGCTTTAGTCAATGTTGTTGACCATTCCATGAGCCAGATCATGGGGATAATAATGATGATGAAGAGCTGTAGAACGATATAAGGTGTAATTTGGAATCCATGATAATATTTTTTTGTAAATTTTTCTTATGTAAACGTAAACTTTTTCTGGCTACCATTTATGTTTTTTGGAAATTAACTATTTAATAAAAAATAGTTTGAGTTATATTTACAAAATAGTTATTAAAATTTAAAGAATTGTTTAAAGAATATAATGCAGATAAATGAAACAGTTATCATGTTTTTTTACAATACGCACTTTTTATTCTTGAATATATGTAATTTATTTATATGCAGACTCCTTCCGGCAAGTGTATAAATTTTATAAGAAATTTTCTTTTCCAGTTTTGTTTACTCAAATGATTTAATTGTATTTTGTCATTTTTCTCTTTCTTTAGGAAATGCTGTGCAATTTCCTTAGTCCACTTTCTAATGGAAATTATTTATTTGACGCCAAGTCACATGAAAAAGCAAAATCTTGCATATTACCAGGCATCTTATTTTGTTACTTTTACTGAATTTTGATACCACATTTTTTTCTCTTTATTTAAGTGAGTAATGGATTCTCAAAATATATTACCTCCAAAAAATGGAATTTTGATTAATATTCGGTTTTAATGTTGAAAATCTTTTCTGGAAATTCTTGTCTCGACGATTCTACATGAGCTTGCTTACAAACCTTGATATGCTTATGTCCACGAAACAGCTTACATCGTGCTTATGACAATACTTAGAAAGAAAATCTGGAACACCTATGATTATTCTTCTGGATATTTGATGACCAGGCACTTATTTTACTTCCCAAATGGAATAGCACTTAAACTGTTATATATGCGTAGCTGCCAATATGCCTGATGTCACGCTCATAAAACATTTAAATCGAGCAATTTTTTGGAGTGACACTATATTTTTGCAATTTTATGTTTAAAAGCGGCTTCTTTTAAATTGCGTCAGAATATCATTAACTGACTTGTTTTGAAGTGTTTCGTCTTTTCAGATGTAGCCAAGCGTGATAACTTCAACATCATTTTCACTAAGAATCATTGATTGTAAAATCCGTGAGAAAAAGCTGCTTACCTAATGATATGAACCAGTTTTGTATTAATGAGAGAGTTATACAGCTAAGAAAGAAATGCATAACTCAGAAAGAAGCACATTCTTCATTTGCAATGAAAACAACGAAACTAATTGGGTTATAAGATTTTTGGTACATAAAAAATTGTAGCACAATTTCTGTCTTTCCAAAAATAATGGACCGTGGATTCGTAATTTATTATACGCAATCCGAATATTCATAATATTGACATTTTTTAAATTTTCTTGTTTATGAATATCACGAAATTATTATAATCGTAAAAGTTTCTGACTTTCAGGATATTTATTTCGGAAATACGAAGTTACATATTTCAGACTTCTTTAAATTAGAAAAATACGTTACGTCAGTCCGGATGTCTCTGAAAAGGATAGATGAAAGACCTTTTAAATAAAATTTTTGAAATTTGTTATGGATTTAAAACAAATTTGGTGATTTCTATGAAATTTTGACCGAAGTCCATTCAGAGGTAGTCTGTCTTGTCAAACTATTCTAGTACAAATGAACTAGATAACTACAAAATGTAATAAGACATGTAGATAAAATTTTCTAAAATGGTTTAGGTTTAAAATAGAGATTCTTATAAAATTTTGAATCAAACATTTGTCGAATCGTTGACCATTTGTCCGTCTGTATTTTCGTATTCATATAAACACAATGATTTAAATCAACGAAATTCACCTCCCACTGAAGTGGAACGGAATATTGGAAAGGACGAAGGAATGTATTCCTAGTCATTTGATCGCGGAACAAAAATCCGTCTGAAAGTAGTCTTTGTGTTACTTGAAGACGTTATATGTTATTAAAATAAACTAGTCAATAAATATATAATGTTAAAAGAAATGAATATTATTTTCTTTTTGTTAAAATACAGAATGACGATTCAATTTTCAATCTAATGTAAGTTGTTTTTTCAAAAAAAAATCATTATGATATTTTTCTGAGTTTATCCATATCGAAACCCAGAAAATTAAGTCAGTTTTATATCATGTGGTAACCATAACTCGCACTTTTTTTATGGACTATTAAAGTTATTTGCTATCAAGAGTATGAGGAGAAAAATTGCAGTAATCAGATTAAAATTTATCGAATTATCTGCGTTTTTACTCTAAATGTAGCGGAAAAAAATTCTACTACGAAGCAACAATAAAAAAAAGATTAAAAAAAAACTTTACAAGTGAAAAAAATACAGTAGCATGTTTCTCTTATTTGGAGGGAGTGTCCCCTTGTTCTTTTCAGGATCGTTGATTCCCTGAACATGCCCAATTGCGCAATGACAACATTTTTTTAAGCCAGTTTAATCTACCGTAAAATGTACTCTTACAACCTAAATTCGAATGTTGCATGAAAATTAGAGGCTTCGGAATAGCTTTTACTGTGCTATTCGTACTGGTCTGAAAAACAATTTATATGTACCGAAAAAATAAATTGGACATAAAAATCAAATGATGCAAAATATCAGTTATTGGAGCAGTTACAATACGGAAAATAATTATAGCTCAGGCATTATTTTTTATCTTAGAAAGCAGGTATGCGAGTTATATTTTGGATGAGTAACCATAATAATTCGGAAAATATTCTTCTAAAAATGTAAATAAAACATCAGCTAAGAATAAATACAGATATTAATTAAAAAATTCTGTAATTAATTAGCAGTATTAGTTGAAGTGAGGTTCTGAAAATAAATCTTTTTACTATTTCAATCTTCTTTTTTTGGGTTTTAGTTTTACTATTTCAATACTTTTATAATTACATTTTTAATAGTAAATTGACATCAATCTCGTTTTACCTTATAGTAGTGAGTATTTTCTGTCGATACTGCTACTTTCAGTGATGGCGGGGTGGTCGGCTGTATACAAGAGGTATTGAGTATTATAGAATCCTTTGCTTATATCTTAGCATTCAATTGTGTTGATGTATTAAAAAATATCAGTTTGACAGTTGATTGTTAATGTTACATTTCCCTATACATCACATATTTTCAACTTTTTGAAAAGTTATATTAATTTTATGTATTGTTAGCATTTTTTTCAGGTTAAAACTCATTCAAATAAAAAGAAAAACAAAATTGATTTACTTTTTTTTTATTTAAGCATTCTTGTTTTGTATTTGTAAAAATGGAATTTTGTAACTGATTTTTACTTCTTACTAGTTATGATATTATAATATTATTTCAACCTGGTCGAAGATTATACACAACGTTAATACCTTCAAGTCACAATTAACAGTAAATAAATTCCATACTTTGGTGCTAACTGTTAGCAGATTTGATAAAAAACGATTAAAAAATCTTTAATATTTATATCCCGGCGGTCATGTGATTCTTGTGCCAGCATGCCTTGTACTGAAACCTACTCAATACGAAGAAAAGCCGGATATTCAGAACAAAGAAAAAAAAAGAAAGATTAAATATTAATAGCAACAACATATAAATAGAATTTTCCTTCAGCAATAAAATATTTTGATGTAAACTGCTCTTAAAATATTTAAAAATTAAATAAAAATAGAATAGAAACATAGTTTTTCAAATATCTTTTCAATGAT
>JAPMOQ010063939.1:0-30011 GCA_026543055.1 Argiope trifasciata
GACTATTATCCAAATAATTATTAAATAGAAACGGACTATTATCCAAATAATTATTAAATAGAAACGGACTATTATCCAAATAATTATTAAATAGAAACTACTCGAGGATGACCAATTTAGTGCTGTGGAATTTCGGAAAATTTTCTATCGAACAGTTTATTAGATTAATTAAGTCAGTAGTTTAAAATTGATTTTCAAATAATTACTAAGTATGAACGGATTTTAATTAAGATGTTTCCAGAATGAAAACACTAAATATTTTAGATAGAAGTGGTTTGCAGCATTTTTCATTAACAGAATTCTGCCATGACGCTTCTTTTCTTTTGAAAGTATCCGATTATGTGCGAAGGAAAACATTTTAAAAGATTGGATTTTTCAAAAACTATTTAAAACTATGGTTTTTTGATGTATCGTCAAATATAAGTCATAATACCATAAATACAACAAAATTATTTGAAAATATAATATATTTTGAAAAATAGGAAAATGTGTAATTACTTTTAGTGACATTTAACCAAAACTACACAAAATTGTAACGCATCAATCCTCTTTTTCTTTGCACACAAGTTATCGAATAGAATGATGAAGGAAATGAACCAAAATCTCAGAAAAAAGTTGAGACGTGAAGAAGTAAAGGATTAAAATATACGTAGATATTCATTTTTCCCCCTAAATTCACAGCTTAATTTTTCTAAAAACACCTACAAATGAAAAAGCATTTCACAAATAATAAAGCTTTTGGTTCATTTCCTTGTCCATATTATTTAAAAAACAGGCTGAAATATTTATGTAAACATCTTTATTAGTTTTTGAGATATCATTTTAATGTCGAAGAGTTTTTACGTTTTGAAAAAATTGTATTTAAAGATACATTTTAGCTAAAAAAATATGTGATCCTGGATGATAAGTCTTCGATGCAAATAGTCAGAAATAGCTCTTGAGCACGGAATTGTTCTATCTAAGGGACAAGTTCCTTTTTTTTTAAAAAAAATATTCTTTCAAACTGTAAATACAAGCGATACGCTTGTTTTTACTTTTATTACGTATATTTAGTTCAAAACGAAAAAATTATTTTTTTTAATTTCAAATCTAATCTGTTTTGAAATAGGAAGATGTATCAAATTACCAAAGAGGAATTGAATTGATTCCATCATTTAGGTTCAAATCAAATAAATTCTGCCAATGCATTGAAATAAACCAAACGGGGTTACAAACATAATTATTCAAATAAAATTCATTTAATGCAAGTTATTTTTTTTCTTTAATTTGAAAATTGAAATAATCTTTTACCGATCATTACTTTTTAAAAGTTTTAAGACCACTCTTCTGGCAAATGAATATGCATACATTTTTTTAAATCCGTTATTATAAAAATAGCCAACTGTATCGCACATAAGGAGGCGAGCATTAAAACTGCATTTATTAAGTTGATGTTTATGTGCAACTATACACATTACACGTCTATTATTTTAATTGGTAAGAGTTCTTGATTGCATATCAGATAGTTTATAGCTAATGAGTGGGAGTTACCCTAAAATGACAAATTGATTGTATTCTTGGAGTAAATAGTTAAGGCAAATTAATTTTTAATAATTTTTTTTGGAGGGAGATCAATTTAAAGGAAATTATGAGTGAATTAATTTGTACAAAAATTAAATCTTGTAATATTTGAGGTTTAGGATTGCTTGAAGAACATAGATTAATACAGCTGTATTGAAATAACTTTGGTTTCTGTCAGTTTTAGTTCCTATTTAGCTTCAAAAACTAGTCTTCGTTTTTGTGAATGAGTAAATTGAACAAGTATAAAAACAGAACAGAACAAATTTATCCAAAAAGTTTCAAATAATGTAAATCTAAACATTGAGTGTAAGAAAGTAGTATATACCTCTAATTTTAATGATTCTAGGTATATTTTAAATTTTATTGAGTATAAAAGAAACGGTTCAACAAAACTGGATCCTCTCTAACTAAAATAGACGAAACCCGTTCTTCTTTTCAAATAAATTACATTCCAACTAATTTACTCGCAAATATTTGTTTTATATTTCATGATATTTTTTTCATGTATTTCAAAACAAATTCCAAATGGCTGCATAATCATTGCAAAAATCTAAAGAATTGTAAATGAAATAAATGTTTCGTTGTTTTAATACGAAAGATCACAGTTTAGATTTCTAAAGTTGTGTTATTCAATAAATCAACCCTTAACGATATTCACACTACTTAAAATATTTCTTTG
Organism: Argiope trifasciata; assembly: GCA_026543055.1. Taxonomy (NCBI): domain Eukaryota; kingdom Metazoa; phylum Arthropoda; class Arachnida; order Araneae; family Araneidae; genus Argiope; species Argiope trifasciata. Next base: position 2,240 of record JAPMOQ010063939.1, read on the forward strand.
ATAGCTTACTAAAATAATAAATACTTGTCTTTATTCTTGTTAGCAAAAAAAAGTTTACTATTTGCTAATAAATCCCGGAATTCCTGTTGTTTCTCAAGAAGCTATATGAAATGCTTGAAACTTCAATTCAGTATTTAAAGCATGACTTTCCATTTTCTAGAAAATTGCTGTAATATATCATTCTCTTTTTTTTTTTTTTTTTTTTTTTTTGAAACGACAAATACCACTCCCCAGTGTTGTAAAAAAATAATAGATTTTTCTGCACTTTTCCGAAAAATTCAAGAATGATTTCTCTCGAAATAAGGAATGTCCTGTTAATTATATTTCATGCCTCTTCTGTAAACGAAAGAGAGCATCTTGAAAACTGCATTCAAAAAATGTAAAATTCAACTATAAATTAGGACAAGAAACTAATGAAAGACAAGATCTTTAAGCTTTCTAATTAAAATAAAACTTTAACAATGAGAACAAAAGAACGAAATATGGATATTTGAAAATATAATTCAATGAAGACTAAAAAAAAAAAAGCACAAGATTCCCTTGACTAATGCATGTAGGAACAGATGCTTATTTTTCCTACAAAATTAAGAGGCAACTCAGGAGGAAATATCCTTTTAAATATCTTTTCAAGAAGTTCCTCTAATGAGACTCAATCTAATGAGGAGTAATTTTCTCCTCATGAGGATGAAAACGTCGAATGTGATTTTAAAAAAAAATTCAAATATAATATCAAGATAATACTGTTATGCTAGAGCAAAGATGATAGTCGTTTCTGCAGTAATTTAAAAAAAAAATGTTCTTTTAAGTGTTTTAAGTGCCTTACTTCCAAATAATTCCTTTTTAGGTTCTCATCTTCTTGCGGATTGTTTTTATAGAGCTGTTCTTTTTTACAGCTATTGGTTTAGCTGTGATTAAAAGCTATTCAACTCGATGAAACTATTCATGACTATATATTTTAGAGAAAATATTGATGAATACTCTCTTTTCCATGTGGTCATGCACTTTTTTTTTTGCTCATTTATTTGTTATAATATCAGTCATCCTTGAAATTTCCTAGCGAAGTTTACTATTACTCTTCAATATTCATACTTTACTTCAATCAAACTTTCGAATTTTTTTAACATTCATCATTAATTCCCAAAAATTGATATTTCCCTTTCATTAATTAAAAATAAGAATGCCATACATTAATAAGAGATTTAAAAGGAGAATTTACAGAATTGAAGAAGAAAAAATAACAGGAAACTAAATCTATGAATAAAATTCCATGTAAATTATTTCGGATTTTATGAAACTTGCTGATAGAAGAAAAGTATTTCTTCGATAACAGGCAACTTTGCCAAGGACTTTTCGAAATATTAACCCTTATAATAGCATTAAAGAAGGAACATGTTTATCCCATAATCCCTTTTAAAAACAAAATATTTGCAAAATATTGATAGCAGTTGATCATCTCAAGAATGATACGAAACCAATAAATCGTGATTCTGAAAAATAATTTGAAAATTCATTTAATTAGAAAAAAAGAAGTAGTGCTGGCAAATAATTTCATTCGGAGTAAAATAGTATCATTTCTATCATTTTGAACTTCAATTTCTTTATTAAAAAGGGATTAATTTTGTATTATTTATTTTTCATCTTAGAAACTCATCTTATTTTTATTTAACTTCTTATTAGAAATATTTGATACTTAATACTTCTAATAGATGGGAAACAGTCAATAGATACTTACTAACGCTTCAACTAATAGAAAATAGTTAATACTTCTCAATAGAAAATATTAAGAGGTTCCCATTATCGTAAAAACCTCAGAAATCCTATTCATAATTTATAATCCATATTACAGTCATAAAAAATGCTTCATTTATATATGTTTCCCATTTATAATCAAATTTCATGGTATCTAAACAATACCTTGACATTATAAAAAAATAAAATTATTTTATCTCTTTTGATTCTTTTTGTTTTGATTTCATTCTTGTAGTTTCACTTAAATAATCTAAGCTTGAAATGAGTCTATTTCGAATTTTATTATACGTTATTATGTCCTAGGTGAATTTTTAAAAAATGTTATAAGATATTTCTATTTGTGAATATATACATGAAGTAGAACGCAGTTTTAAAACATAAATAGCAATTGAAAGTCAAAAGTGTTTTGAAAATTCGAAAACAGGGGGGGGGGGGCTAAAAAAAATTAGATATGCAGAAACATTCTTGGTCAGAAATGTATAAATTGATTTATTCAACTTCTTGCATATTATTTAAGAGATATTTAATCAAATTCCTGAACTGAAAAATAAAATGTATTTTCTTCTAATTTAAAATTTAATAAATATGGAATAGGAGATAACGGTACTGAAAGACGTAAATAGCCTTAAATTTATTCAAATATAAAAAACAATGTAACATCTCAAAGAGTGAATGCAGGATTAAAATTTAAAATATTTTTTACTGAAAAAAAAATGTTGAGTGATTAAGAATACTGAATTTAAAAAGTATCAATAGTTTTTTCCAAAAATTGGCTTTTTTTTTTCTTCATTTACCTTAAACTAAAATATAAAATCACTTTTTAAGTAAAGAAGGGCTTTTTTTCTTTTCCAAAATAAATTCAGATCTTTCGAAAGCGATCATATTCGAAGGATTATATAATTAGGATTATTAGATAATATTATATAGGATATTATAAATTGTCTTATTTCTTCTGGAACGGAAGCTACTCTTATTTCTTGGAAGAAATCCCTCTCTCTATTATCTAATTTTCCAAAGTAGTTTTGATTGATTGAATTTTATGGGAGTTCATTTCTTATTTATGTAATGAAGGATCCCCAGAAAATATTTCCATTCCCAAAATAATTGATTTGGAAAAGTTAGTATTTTAACCTATCATAAAATTTTTGATTTTAATGCAATTCATGCAACTGCAAGTAAAATTTTTCACCCTAGATGGACTTGATATTAATTCACTTATCATAATAGAAGAAAGTCAATTATGTATGTGATATTAAAATTACTCAATTTTTGTCTATAATTATTTTGTGATTCTAATTCTTGTTTATTTTATATATGCTATATCTGAAATCAATGAAAAATATAAAATTTGCAAATTTAAAAACAATATTAAACATAATACTATACCTTAAATGAAATAAAAAGATTTAAAAAATTTTAGAATAAAATTGATAATATTCATCTTCCTCAAGCAATTTCAGAATACCAAATCCATTGAAAATTAATAAGTTGCTGCGATTAATGAAAAATATGAAATTCGTATATTTCAAAACTAGATTAATTTTTATACCATACCTAAAACAGAATAAAAGATTTTATAATAAAATTGATAATATCCATCTTCATTAAGCACGTTTCTTAAGATTAAATTTAATTTCATAACCTCAAAAAATCTTTGACTGAATGTACTAATTTTTTTAAACTGTAATATTTGTATATACTAACAAATTCTAACTATGTAATAGTTAGCTTTCGCAAATCCCTCATTGTGAAAAATAATTCTTAAGTACAATGTATAATTTTTTGTATGATTATTTTAATAATTCATCAATATGATAGGAAATATTGACTTTTAAATTGATGGCTTATTTTAAATAAAACACATCTTCTACATAAATAAAAATGAATATTTGTCTCTTATACCTTCCTAAACCATTCAATCCATTGCGATGAAACTGGGTCGGCTTATTCTTTACACCTACGGCATGGTGATTGGCAATGATCTAAAATTTTAAAAAATTCGAATCTCAACCGCATCTATTTACAAGGATTCATCTCCAAATAACGCACCGAAGAGAATCGATTCTATAGAATAAATCCAAGTTAAAGGTTAATATTTTGAAGCTATAGTACGTAAATGCCATGCTCAGAGGTAACAAATTTAATACAGATTATACGAGAAAGTTTGCGGTGACCAATCCTCGGGTTTTTAAATTTTAATTAAATTTTAGCGCTTTTCGTAGTATATATAGTAAAATATTGTAGTTCAAATAATTTTGCACCATCTGAATTTTGAAAAATTATCTTTTTAACTTTATTAGTGATTTTATAGTATAACTGTATTTTCTATGTTTAATCAATTTTAAAAGAAAATATTATAACCACACTTTCTAAAATTAAACCGGAAAATTCTGAACGAATATTAAACGAATGACGAAAAACAATAAATAGTTTCTTTACCATTCTGAAAGAGCACCAAGTATTCAATTCTTAAAGAATACACAAATCTAATATATAAAAATGAATATCCGTATTTTATATACTGTCGTACCGTTCATTCTATTTTGATAAAAGAATATTATTTTAACTTAATATTATATTAACTTTATATTATTTTTTTTCGGAGGGTACCAACTAGTATGACATAAAAGAAAGGGAATTTCAGTCGAAAATCAATGTAAAAACTGTAAAATATAAGTGCATTTGTTAGTTTACGGTACTGATTATTTTTAGATATTTTTGGGAACTATACAATCTGATTTTTAGTTATTTACAACTTAAAAATTTTTAATCAAAATATTTAACGACTAATAAATCATTATTTAAGGTCGATAAATAACTTATGTAGTTACATATCAGCTGCTTTATAAAACTGTTTCAGAGTGATTAAGATATACCATACGTAACAAATGATTCGAATGAAACAAAAGCAAGCAAGTTAGTTTGCAGTAGGTGTGGAGAAATTGATATGGTTTACCACTATTTAATGGAATACATAGAGATCTCAGAGTTAAGGAAGGACCTGAAGATTGTCAATAATCATTTAAGTACAGTACTGATGGTACCAGGTCATCTAAAATCCCTGAAGGATTTGATGTTAAAGATGGCTAGCTTCATTCCAACTGTTTGAGAGTGTTCAGATGGGGAGAAAGACAGCTATTTGCTACCCCGAAAGGAATGTTAGTTTGACTGTTCGGTCCATGTAAGGTTGGACAATACTTATTCAGCAGGGGACCACAACAAAACCTGACGATGCTGCTACGTTCACTGGTGGCGGGGTGGTCGACTGTATGCAAGAAGAATTTTGTAGTAGGTGCGTAATAAAAGTAATATAAAAATTCAATAAATTAAAAAAAAAGATTGCAATTGACATACTGAAAGCAGATTTTATTAGCATTACTTTCTATTCTTTAAAAATTTATAATCATACACGTTTTAGAATCTTGGAATCCATTTCGAGTCGCTTCTAAATCATATGAAAAAGTACTAATAAGAAGAAATTATTTACTGATAATTAATGCATTAGAAATGACAACAAGGGAATTCACAGAGGCTTAAAATTCCAATATATAAGGAATGACACAAAATTCGATTGCAAAATTTCATTTTCACAAATCTTTATGGAACAAGTTGAGTTAAGATGTAACAAGTGATATAAAAAAATTTAAGTCAATTCCTACTTAGGTGAACAAAGAAAATTTTTATTTCAGTAACTTCAGTATGCCTAGACGTCCGAATCACAAAAGAAAGTTTTTCCAGCCATCTACACGTATCGCCATTGAAGGTGTTCATTCCTAAATTTATATCCTGTTTAGTATCTTCGCAAGATTTGAACTCGCATTCTTCACATTCTTGAGAAAAGTACTGACATCTTTACATTTTACCAGCATGCCGATTTCAGTTTCCATGACAAACTGCTAAAAGTGTATTTAAAGTATTAAAAATTGATTAAATATAATTAATGAATTAATATTTGAAAAAAACTGTATTAACATTATGTGTCATCCACTGCAAGTTTTAAAAAATGCATTTGAACTTGAGAGGACGAATAAAAATTATTTTATAAAAGATTGAAAACATTTGAACATTATAAATATATATATATAGATAGATAAAGAGAGAGAAAGAGAACTAATAGTAGAAATCGAAAAATAGCTAGATTTTTCACAAATAAATTATTTTAATTAGTGTGGATAGGACATTTAAATGATGTGATCACTTAGTTTTTATAAATCAATTATTCAAATGAAGAAAGTTATATAAAGATTTCTTTAAACTTCCAACCAAATAAGTATGCTAAGTTTTCCATTTACTTTAATAAATAATATACATTAAATCTAATTTTAAAATATTTATCATTTTTTTAAATTTGCTACATTTTTCTGTGATTATATTTGCAGTATCTTATTTCAAAAGAATCTGAATAACCTTGTAATAAAAGTTAAGAAACTTATCACATATAACTAAAAATAATTTGTTTATCAAATAGATTGGAAAATAGTAAGAAAATCTATCGATTTCCCTTATTTAGACTTAACTTTTCCTTAAAATGTTATTCCTTTCTGAAATTGCAGTCTATGAGGAATTTCGGGAATATTGATTATATTTGTGGGACACCTGGAAAAATAATTAATATTTTGAAAACATATTATACGTTTTAATTTTTATTTTTCTCAATTAAATCTCATATCCCTGAAATATAACCGTAATAACATACAAATGCGGACCAGTTAATCAAACACTGAAATTTTAAATTCCCAAATTTGTCACAGAAAATCAAAAGTTTTGTTAGCGAATTTCATTCAAAGTTAGTATCTGTGTTTTAAAAGCAACTCATCCACTTGTCTGTCGACAATTTAAATAAATTTTGAGATATTTGTAAATAAAGGATATTTGTAATTTATCTCAAAATTTATTTTTAAATAAATTTTGAGATATTCATAATTGTTGTGTCATCATATTCAAATCTTTTGTATTCATAAAATTAGCTTCATACGTAAAAAGTAACTGTGGTGGAATGTAGATTCTTATTATCTGTGCAGGAAGCAACAGGACTTATGTTTTCAGGAACATTTCTTTAATAATCACATTCACACAAGAACAAACACAAAATCAAGACATATCAAAACATTCACGCTCGCAGCTTAACAGTACAGTATCACATCTCATTCCGATGAGCCTCTCAATGCATTATGGGAGGGCATATGGGATAGCCAATCAGGCATCGCCATCTAGTATCCAAAAGAGAAGATAAGAGTTATGTAACTGCTACATAAATTTATTTCCTTTTTATAATTCCACTGAATCTTCTGAAAAACATTTTTTATTCAATAATTAACGTTAGACTGCATTTTCTTCTCTCCCATGGGACAGTTCTGTTCTTTATAAAATTGTTTGCTTTTTGAAGACGTGAATTTGATTTCATTCCGAAGATTTGTTCCCTCCGAATTGTACTGAAGGAGAAAAAGGATCACTTCTGAGTGCTCAAATCATTCTAGTAGTGTCCAAGTAATCCCGTAAATGCAAGATCTTCTGTATGTAACAATAATAGTACAGTTTTATATGTCATAATCTCCCATTGAATTATGTTTGGAATCTTCTATTCCCAGCTGTAGAAGTGAGTTTTCTGCTAGTTTTACGATATCCATAGGCTGAATATTAACGAAAGTTGAGCAGCTATAAATTTGATCCGCGCTTTATTGTTCGGGGAGTTTCAGTCGCCTAGTTGCATTTTATTGGTCCATTCTATATGCCTTTTCAGACCTTCCATTTGGAAAAATCCCTTTTATTTTTCTTTTGAATCAAAATGTTCTGAACCATAACTAACATCCTTTCCTGCATTCAAAACAGACTTGAAGAGTCATTTTGGTTTCATTAGTTTGATTGTTTTGGATTTGGGAAAAGGAAATCAAAATAAATAGTGTAAAAATAATTTTCACAGCGCACTTTTATTAGTGTGCTTAAAAAGTTGAAATTTCTCATTTTAAATATTTTCTTTTTTTTTTTTTTTTTCTTCTTTTATTTATAATATTAGGAAATCTGATTTTTTTTCTCTCAAATGGCTTATTAGATAGAGCCTGCCGTACGGAGTTAAAATAATCACTTGACTAATAAGTTAATTCAAAAAATAGAAAATAAGGAATAACCATTAAAATGACACAAGAGTAAAATTTCAATTGTCAAGTTTTTCAATGAAGATTGAAAAACAAACACTCATTTTGAGAGTAGTTGTACTTGAAGTGATGATATTCCCAAATGAACATTATATTATTGATTTCTTTAACTACGCAATGTTAACGGTTCTAAATGCAGATTACTATAAATTTATATTTCCAAAACTTGAGCTCTCTCTTTAATGTATTCCAACTTGTGATTATTTAAACTGAATTTCATTCCAAATTAGTCTCTTCTTATTAATTTACTATTAATGGCATTTGTTTAAAGAAATCTTTTGAAACATTTCCTCTTTAAATTTGATTAAAAAAGAAATGCTACTAAGTTATGAAACATTTTTGATTATATTTTTTAAAAGAACTTTTGTGTGACATTCAGAATTTCTATATCCGAACATTTTACGTTTTTGTAATGAAATATGTTTTATGAAACTTGTAATGAGGCCTCATTCTTATTTTGAGCTAGATTTACTTCGATGAAATTGAAAGACTAAACTGAACTAATAAAGTTTTGAAATGTTTTTTTAATTATTTAGATAAAAACGTTGAGTACTGTGAGCAAAAAGCTTCAAAATATATAATCTAACATATATAGTCTCGGATAGATGATAAACAACAGAACGGGCGAATTAAGTTTCGAATATGTGTTTCAAGATGTTTTAAATGTGTAATTAATTTCGTAAACCAAAATAAACGTCGAATCGAACTTTATAATAATCACAATCACATCAAGGAAACTGTATAGTTCATCTCGTGTCTTTTATTCATCAAATGACCAGCATAGCAGTTTTACTGTTGACCGCCCTTGTCACACGACGTGTAACTCAGTAAAAATCTGGAAAAAAAATGCCTTTATTTTATCAGAACTGTTGTGTTTAAAGAGAACTTCGCTAAAATATCCCTATTGCTTTTGCCAGACCTTTTCAAAAGGCTTTTCAGGCTATGTATATGTTGAAATTATGCATCACAAAAGAATTCCAGTTTGTTATGATTCACTTCATTTGCGCATGATCGTAATTTTATTTATTAAAATCAGGAATCATTTAAGGAATCGTTTAATTTTACGAATCATAATGAAGCTGATTAAATAGTTTCGATTCTTTGATTTGTTCTGTGTCTCATAAATACCTGAATAATTTATTAACTGGTAAAAAAATAATTCCACAAATATGAAAATACTATTTGGATAATATGAGGAAAAGAATACAAAATGATTTTTATAATAATTTCCACTTTTATAAATCAATTTCTATATTATTTTTCTTCGCTGTTATTAGAATAAATGAAACCACAATAATCGCTCTCTATATTTATTTCAACTTTATTTTTTGTGATCCCCAATTTTCTCCTTTAGCTAAAAAAGTGGTCCAACAAGTTTTAGTTCCTTTTTCGGCAACAAACAATGTTTACCTTTTATTAAAATGTCCCAACAATAAGTAATTGTTGTAGAAACCCAATATAAATATGGTGACCAACCATAAGGATATAATGCTTATGGTCATAGTTATGGCTGTTGCAGTCCTCTGTTTGGGGGAAATTAAGAAAATTCTTGCTCTTCTGATTTTCCCGTTTTGTAATTTTTTCAGACAGATACAATAAGTTTGGGTTAATTTTGTCGATATACAAGTGGAATATTTCTAATTCCTGTTAGAAATTTCTATATAATTCAAATTCCTTAATGAAATATCTCCTTGATGCTTTGATGACAAAATCATGCATGATTTTATGTAACTAGCTTTCTGCAATAATCTATTATTAACTCTTGGGTTTTATGTATCGAATTATACATTACTTGAAGGTTTGTTTTGAAATATAATTTCCTTGAATTTTAATATAGAACTATTGAGAGGTAAGCATTTTAACTAAGGAAAAGAATATTATTAAAAATATGAAATTATTAAATAAAGAACATGTTTTCAAATATTTATGGCTGTGTACATAATTTATTTTTTACTAAAATCCTTTATTTTATTGTGTATATTCGTTGCTAAATGTTTTCCATGTATTGAAATATACTCAGTTTTGACTTTCTGTTCAATAAAAAAAAGCGAATAAATTTTGCTATTTGTTCTTTATTTATATGTATATTTGTAATCTACGTCAGAGTAATTTAAAATCCTTTTTGAATATTGCAACTGTTAAACATACAATAAATTACTAAACTCTTCGATCAAAAAAAGATAACACTAAAATATCCGTCCGATATAATTGTATAATAAATTTAGTTCTGTGTATTGTTTCTGTGTGTGTTATAATGAATAGCTCATTGACACTAACTTCGAACCTGCCACTTTGTAGAAATTAGTTCTCAAGAGCACGATTGTTCAATAATTCTTCCATGACTTATTCGATAGCAAACCGAAGCGTGTTTCTTGGTGTATTTTCCGAGTTCCAAAGTGAGGCTACTCTCCCCAGCACATTTAAATAGCACTGCTTTTTTCAGTTTTTAACTATAGCATTCACCGATGCTGAGTTGCGTTTTCTGTCTGCTTTTTCTTCTCTCTCCTCTTTACGCTCTTTCTAAGATTTTTGTTCAGTTCGTTTCACAATCGCAGCAGCTTTAAGGATCGACTTTGAAAACAATAGAGATCTTTCCTGGAAGATGCAAGCCGGAAAAAACTGCCTACTTGAATACAGGTGAGTTTCAAACTGCTGTATTATTTTAACTATTTTATATGTATCTTTTTAATGCAATTTCAATTATTAATCTAAATCTGTTATTTATGTTGCATGATAACTTCTTCGCTGTTTTGCGTTTATTTAGCACTTTTATATCACATTCACACCCCCAGAAAGCAAATATTATCTATTTTGTTGTGCATTTTTGAATAATTAAGCAGATATCGGCATTTGTATCATCTGCTTTGTGTTTCTTATCATATAAACTCCTTTTTCATTTTTCTATGACACTCAGATTGACTTCGAACAAAAACACGCTTTAAAAAGTGAATAATTAATTGAAGAAAAATTATGTCTAAACATTCCCTTATATAAATATTTATCATATTTAAGCAAAGCACTTTTGATTTTGAGATTTTTCCTCTCGAACAATATATTAGTATCTGCCATTCATTTTAAAGATATAATTTATGTAGTTATCTACTACAAGATATAATAGAGTTAGCATTCTCATCTTTTCAGAAACTATTTACTTCAGTTTCTCAAGAGAAACAACAATAAGAATGATTCCAAATATACAAATTTAAAGGAATTCGGATGCTGTGATTGAATAAATTTGCAGAGATCGACCTGATAGTGAGACTTTGCCATAATAATGCCATTTTTGTTGCAACTAGGGCAATTTACTTTAAAAAGAGATTTTTTTTCTTTCATTCATAGGATGACACCAGTTTACAATTTACGAAGAAGATGTAATAGTGAGCGCATTTCACTCATTTATGTATGTTTGTTTTCATCAAATTTGTAACAAAAAATGAAACGGTGCATAGAGTCAAAGACAATAAGTTGGGAATAAGCATAACAACGAATAATCATCGGAAAAGTATTTTTATGAATTCTTCAGATTGAAAGCATTTTAAAAATCAAAAGTTAAATTTTTTACCAGAAAAATAGAATTATAAACCGTACTATCCTATATCTGTAATAAGTACGTAAATTATTATTGGTACACTATTTTTTTGTATCTTAAAAGCTTCCTATATTCTACTAATATTACTTTCTACTACGAAGTAATTTCATTATCAACCTGTTATAGATAGCAAATTCGGAATAGGAATATAAGGAAGAATAAATGAATATTTGTATCTCTACTGAGTCGATAAATTTAAGTACAACTCTGTTGATTTGAAGAAACCGAAACATGAAGGGCCCAGCTTCAAAGAAATTCCAGTGCAAAAAAAAACACACCTCTTTTTATACTAAATTGTATATATCTGATAAGATAACTTTTCCATTGTCTTATCTCTCTGACATCTGATCTCTTCCACTGGCTTACTTCGATTTATTACTGATAACAATCAAGAGTCTGCCTCTTAAGAAAATTATAATTTAAAAAAATCTATCCCCCCCCCCGTTTACGAGTGAGACTGAATCCGTTGATTTCTCTTCAAGAAAGAAAATGGCGCAATCTCAAGATCTTTCAAGCATCAAATTAAATAGCTTTCTTCTTAAATAAAATTGAGTACGGAAATATTGAGGACAAGAAATGTCTTTTAACAAATTTTCATTCAAAGAATAAAAATTATTAATTTGCTGTTATTCAAAACCAAGTCATTGCATTTAAATTATTCGTCTATATTTGTTCTAAAAATTCTTGAATTAGAAAGAAAGTATTTTTTTAACAATCTGTTTTATTCTCTGCTTCCCGATATAATCTAAATTTAAAAAATAATGGGCTCGCATACATGAAAAAAGGCTCAATTTTTTAAAATCAAAAATACTACTTCTTATTCATGCTAGTAGAATAAAAAGATATGTGAAAACAAACATTGAAAATTGTATTATAGCGATTTAAAAGGAATAATTAGGTTAAAACTGAATTTTAAGCAAAATTATTGTTTTTTCTTAAAAAATCTTGATATTTTATATAACCAAAGACTGCTTCGTTAATAAATAAAAGATAGATTAGTGTTTATGATGATTTAGTTTTATTTAACCTTATGATTGATTTGGAGATTTGAATTTAACAGCAAAGAAAAATTCCATATTTAATCTTATTTCTAAAAACCTTTTGCCGCATGAAAAAATTGATTTTAACTGCACATCATATATTGAGAACATAACTACAATTATCAGTTTGTTATTTATGTTACCTTTTTTATGGAACTAAAACGTTGGAACAAATAGAAACTTGGTTCTTTGGTCTTGATGGCAATTCCTATATATCCAAGAAAACTTATTCTTCTAAGGTGGAGCTTCATTATAAGCTATCGATCTGACTTTTTAAAACTTCAGCATAGTCTTGAATATTTTTAATTCATGAATATAATAGTTTTAGATGCAAAACTTTCCTTCGAATAAATAAATTAGTTTTTCTAAAATTCAATCTTAATTTAAAAGATTTTTAATACTAGGAGAACTTCGGTTTTCCAATACAATCAATACCTGATGCAAAAACAGAAATTCCATTACATTATCCATCTCCAACAGTATCCCCAAATATTTATAAATTAATTCCCCTTTCCATATCGAAAACTATTTATGACAGAAAAAATTATTGTGGTTATTTTGTAATTCATAGGAAAATTCAGATGGGCAATGCATATATGTACCGCGGAAAAACAGTTGAAAAAATTTGTAAGCCTTTTAAATTTTCTTATAAGCTCAAAAACTAGAAATTAAAGATTTTTATATCAAATCGATCATAGATTAATTTGAGTGGTACTGAAAATTTTATCGTAACATGCTGCATGTTTTTGTTTTTTTAATTTTATATCCTTCCTGTTTAAGAAAATTACATATCTTATTTTTATTGTTCGTTATTTACGAAATTAAATCTGTTACGAGCATAAATTATTTGAACTAAATTTTTTTAATAGTAGGTGAGTTGTGCATGATTGTGTTTGGTATAACATCCGCATGCGTCTAAGTGGTGTTATTGTCCAGTTTCATATTGTATTCCAGTTACTTGGTATTCCTTAATAGTTTAATATTGTGCTAATAAATGTTATAGTCTATCGTCCCAGTGTTGATTGCATCTAGTTTAGTTATAGCACAATCGAACATTTTTATGAAAGTTATAGAATGACATTTTTGATCGTTATATACTTTCATATTATGATTCCTTAATTTCATTTGTATTCTTAGGTTAAATATGGATAAATTAATCTTTTATGTTGAAAACTTATGTTTGACTTTTCCTGCTGCTCAGGATATATGACATTTGTATTATTTTATGAATTAACTCTATTGATATTGGAAGATTCCTAATTCTTGTCTCAATGATTAAACAGTATCTTTAATAAGGATCTCCAATTTTTAGATTAGAAAAGTTTTCAAAGAATTTCATTGAAAGGACTACGTTCGGAGGAAAAATAGGATTTTTTTAAAGACGATGCTTTTTAGATGTATTGTCAATTATAATATAAAATACAAAAAACATTAATTGAAAATGTAATATTTTTGAGAAATAGGAAACTGTGTAGTAAATTTTAGTGAAATTGAACCAAAACGGTTAACACTCTACGCAAAATTAGAATGTAGCAATCTTATTTTTTCTTTGTACACAAGTTATAGAATATGAAGAAGAACGAAATGAACCAAAATCTAAGAAAAATGTTGAGATGCAAAGAAATTACGGGCTAAAATATAGGTATATGTGCATGTTTTCCCCTAAATTCACAAATTAATTTTACTAAAAGCACCAATAAATGAAAAAGTATTTCACCAACAATAAAACTTCTGGTTCATTTCATTACCCATATTATTTAAAACACAAGCTTGAATTTTTATGTAAATATTTCTGTTAGTTTTTGAGATATAGTTTTGTTAGTTTTTGAGAGAGAGTTTTAGTTTTAGTTTTTTTTTTTCGTGTTAACGGTGGAAAATTTTTAGGAAGATGAAAGTTTTGAGAAAATTAAAGACAAATTTTAGTTTAAAAATATGTGACCTTGAATGATAGGTCAGGTCTTCCCTTTCCTAGAAAAAAATAAACTGTTTTGGAAAGAAAAAAGTCTGAAATACAAACCATAGCAATGAAAAAAAATCGCCAATGTGGTCGATAGCCAGTGTTTCTAAAGTAGTAGGATACCTTAAAGCTCGAATAGAAGGGAAAGAATTTTTCTAATACGATTTCGGTTCATTCACCATCCGAAGAGTCGTTAAAAAGTCAAAACTTATTCCAAAGTAGTTGTGTTTAGGAAATATTCTATATGAAAAATTCGTTTTCATATAGAATCATTTGAAATATTCTTTTTCATACAGAATAATTTGATAATATTCGTTTTCATATAGAATAACTTGAAATATTCCTTTTCATATAGAAACATTTGAAGTATTCGTTTACAGTGTGTTATTTCTTGCGCAGGAAGTCCGATTGAAGCTTGTGGATCCTCGCGCCTATGCTGCTTCCTCCACCATAAGCCGTTCTGCCTCAGCCCAAAATGTGGAAGTGCCTCAACTAAATCTACCCAGTACATTGTGTGGAGTGACACCCAGCGACATCGACAAATACTCCAGAGTTGTATTCCCTGTGTGTTTTGTGTGCTTCAACTTGATGTACTGGATCATATACTTACATATCAGCGATGTACTGGTGGATGTTCCAGAAAACTGAAAGTGTTCTTGAGCAATGAGAAATCAAACATATCACATTCGAATCAATTACGAAATGTATTTTACTTATTTGCAAAACAAACAGCTTTTTTCAAAAAAAAATCGGTAATGAAATTGTTAGCATGTGATGGTCAAAGAAAAATGATGCTTCTATTCAATATATATATATATATATATATATATATATATATATAATATACAAACATTTTTATCATGGTCTCAGGTAGAAAGAATTGTGTCAATCAATTAATCTATTAGAGAATGTGATACTCTACTCTAGTGGGGTTTTCCCTCACTTATTAGATTCAAGAGAATACCATAATGGCACACAATAATTGAATTCATAAGAGCTTCGCTGACTATTTTCTCATACTAACCGTGCTTCGTTAAGTGCATTCTCGTTGATTGCCATAATCATAATGAGCATTATCATAAATTAATGATTTCTCATTGCTTACTGAATTTTGCTTTCTTGCGTGATATAATCTTTCTTAATATAATCTTGCAATAATGTATTTTGACGTTTATTTTTGGAAATATCAAACTTATAGGAATTTGAGCTATTTTAAGAAAAATCTTGACGCACTAAAAAGCATCGTTTCAAATTTTTAAACTAATTTTTTGCTTTTTGGATCTGAGAAAATGGCATCTTATAACTTCAGAACACACATTCCGTCCCATTTTCTACTTTGTACGATTGATGCCAAAGACATGATACATCAAACTTCCGATTTTTAGACATTTTATGTTGAGGGTGTTTTTTAAAAAAAAACAGACGGTGCTCAGAGACCTCTGTAGCTTGAGCTCTCAGCCGTAAAACCAAAAAAATTTTTATGGAGACTATTGGCGACATGGGAAAAAGGTATCCGCAAAAAAATATAATTAGTTCCGAGAGATGCCGACAGGAGAAAAAGGGGCGCTTTTGATCTAAATGTTCAGCTTAACTGCATGATGAAAAATTTAAGAAGCTACTGTAAACAGATAAAGAAATAACAAAAACTTAATTCTTCCACAAATGGGCTTTGTTCAAAGAATTAACTTCTGTCAATGAAAAGAAGCGGAGCACTGAAAATTCCTCCAAGTATCAGTTGATTTGTAAAATGCGTCTTACATTTACACAATGTGCATTACTTGTGAAGTTCTTTTATCTTAATCACTCCGATGCAGCAGTCGCCTTTCGTGGATTAAAAATCGAAACAACTTTTCAAATAAAAAAAAAACTCTGGTCTCATAACTCCAGAGAATTGTCTTAGGCCAAAAATCGTCGACCTCCATTCGGGCAAGAGCGAAGTTTAATCAAAGATCATAATCTGTAGGTTTTAATTCGTGCAAAAGGCTACTTTTCAATGGATAAAATTGAGGAATTTTTTTTAAAACTTCCATGTTATCGAATTACTAACATCCAATTGTCGAGCAATTCCATGTGTACCAGTGGTGCTCCACTGCTTTCTTTCAACAATTGCAGTTCCAACATCTGCGATACCGGTTTCCGTCCTCTACCAGTTCGAGTTGCAAGAGAACATGTTTTTGCAAATTTTTTAATCATTGCTTTCGTTGCATATATTGATAGAGGTCCTTTTCGTAAATTGTTTCGACTTTTAATCCGCAAAAAGCGATTGCCTCATTGGATTGATTAAGATAAAAGAACTTCACAAGTAATGCACATTGTGTATATGTGAGACACATTTTACACATCAACTGATACTTGAAAGGATTTTCAGTGCCCCGCTTCTTTTTAATTACTCAAAATACTGGTCGACTACTTAATCGAGATTTTGCATTTTGCTCATTTTTCTCCTTTTTTTATGCACAATTTTTTCTGTCTTAAAGTGTAATGCTCCGCATTTTCCCCTATCGGCAAATTTTGGAACTAATTTTTTTTGACTGATTTATTTTTCCAATGTCGTTAATAGCCCCCGTACAAAATTTGGCGGATTTGCGGATGATAATTCAAGCTACAGAAGTCTGCAAGTACCGACAGTTTAAAAAAAAAACATACCCTGCAATTGATCCATTTATTCAGTTAAATAATGAATAAGTCGTAGATATTTGAACGAGGCTTCTTTTACATATGCTATATTTTAGAGGAACTCTTCAATGAAATATCTTTCATTAAGGTTAATTGTACGAATCCCAAGATAATAAAGGTTACTAGAGGTGGGAATAGTTGAAATAAATCTAGAGAATAAGGAAGGTGGAAACATATAAAAAATCTTACAATAGCAAAATCATCAAAAGTAATTTTTAATTTAAGAAAATGATCTGCTTAGATCGCAATTTTTTAAATTGTTGCATGAAATATCATGGAATCCGTAAAACCTTTACTAAATGAAATCTCCCTAATTGAAGGCTTATATTGGTGAATAATTAACATTCGTTGAACATCATTTTTTTTTCACACGAGAGGTTTTATAATATTAAAAGTAGAAATATTGAGAACAGGAAATGCATAAGCTATCATAGGAAGTCATTTGAAATAAATGCTAAGTTATTGATTTTTGGTAAGATATTTAATCATTTCCTTAAACTGCAGTGAAAAACTGGATTTATTTGCCAATCAAATGGTATCCAGGTCCTGCAATTTAACGGTTTCGTTTCTCTGTAATGTAAACACCATTTTTAAAATGGTGGTCAAGTTTAATTTGAAGAAACGGTTGTGAAAGTCTCCATTTGAATAAAAACAACCACTGTAAAATAATATGAGATGTAAAGTTCAATATTTGGATAATATTAAATGCCGAGTTTCCTACCAAACCTTTGATGTGGGACTTCCAGAATCCTTGAAAGAAAGTACTCGGTTGTTTGTGTAGAAAGGATTCAACCTTAACTTCAAGCATCATTTCATTACACTAAACGATTAACATTGCACGGTTATTAATCCTTCATGCTTTTGCTTTTTAAAAATTAATCTCGAATTACTTATTAATTGATTAATAAAATAATATTCTTCATATTTTAATTCGAAATCAGGAAACATTTAGTGAATTTTAATCAATAATATTTAACTAAGAATTTAACTTCGAAATTAATATTCAAGATTACTCTCCTTTTCTCCGTCTACTCACTTCTATCAATTCACATAATTAAAGTCGGAAAACGGAGATAATTTGCATTTTCAGACTAAAATTTAAAGGATTTTGTAAAAATTATACGAATATTAAACCGAGTATTATAAAAAACGAGTTATAGAATTTTTCAATTATTTAAGATAGTTTCATTTAAACACATTGTGGGGGCTTCAAACAAAATAGAAAAATGAGAATATAAATCGTAGTTCTTACAATGCACAATATCTGAAATGATAACATAAAATTGCGTTACATAATTTGAAGGAGGAAATTGCAAAATAGATTGAGATTCATATAAAATTTACCAAACTTATAATGGAAATTAATCTTTATTTATCTTACTGCTTCCCAGATTTATAAACTTATACATCTGCGATGTAAATAAAATTGGGTTAAAAGTGCTTCCATAAGTAGTTTTAGAATCAATATTACAAATTTTATTATGTTTTTTATGTTAATAGAGGTCATCATGGTTAATTAATATACTGTCCATAAAGAAAAGACATATCAATACTGACATAAGATATAGAAGACGAATAAAATCATTTAAACGAATACATGTAATAAAAAATGATTTCGGATTTCTTACTTATAATTAATGATTTGAAATTATCTAAGCTCTTCTCAATCGAATTATGTGTTTCTGATAATGTTAATCATCTTATTTCTTCTTTGTACACAGAAGTTGTTTGAAATCGTGAAGATAATATAATTTTGAGAAAAATCTGATGATGCATATCCATCATTATTTAATCTACTTTTTTTATTACGAGCAAGGACTTATTACTAGGTTCTGTTATTTCTTGGATTTTATATCAATTTTTTTCTTACTTCAAAACGCCGAAACGGATAAACCATAAATATTTCTAAATTCATATCATAAAATCATCGCTAGCATTAGAGAAACATGAATTTATTTTTAAAACGTTTTGCATGTCAAATCAAAGGTGAAGAAAAAAACTAATCATTTAAATATTTATTATAAAATAACTATTTATATCGAATTAATCCGTCCTTAAATGAATGTTCAATGAAAAAACTACTTCCAGGATACATGCCAAGTAAAAAAAAAAATCCGTATGCCTTTAAAAAATGCGCTAGTGTCAAGATCATTTACTATCTAATATTTTGAAGTAATGTATGCAATAAATCCCTCTTTTTCTCTCTCCTCTCGAAACTGTTTGAAAATTTAGTATTATGAGTACTTATTTTAATAAATTTAAAATAATCAATTGAAAAGGAAGTATTTTTAAAAAGCTTCCCTCAATAAATGAAATATGATATATAGGATACCACTTTTTTCAGACAGTAAAAATTCTTTTTCATTTTTGTTATTTTATTCATTATAATAAATTCATAGACTTTTATCTTTGTTTTCAGTTGCAAGTTTTTCAAAGTAATTTTCAGTATTTCAACTTGTTTTACTAACGTATTATTACATAATTGCTAAGCCAAAAAAAGCTATAAATTTCAGTAAATAAACAAATGTTGACTTGACAACATATAATCCTGAGAGAACTCATACATGCTCCAACATCATATATTGCTACACAAATCATAAGAATAAAAGAAATGTTAAAAGAATAATAGAATTAAAGTAAATTATTTTACTCAACAAATTGTCTGATCATTGGCATTTCTTATTTAAATTCCTTTGAAATCCTCTCACCATTTAGCATGAAAACTTTTAGAAGATTTCTGAATTCATTAGATATTAGAGTTGCTTCATTATTAACCTTTTGTAATTGTACAAAAGGTACTTGTATTAAAAGTAATTTTGAGCCAAAATCATTTAACCTTTTCCTAAGCCTGATTAGCCAAATAACCTTTGCAGAGCAGAAGTTCCTATCAGATATTATTATTAAATCATTTTAATACATTTATTAAATTTGTAGAATTTTCGAAGAATAGTATAATTAAGGCTCATTTGTTAGATTGCATGTAGTATGCACCGTTTGATAATAACGGTCTTTTATCATTGCAGTATTTGAATTTATGACTGTCTTTAAGCGTAATTGGGAGATATAAAAGTGACCTTGAGCTAGCTTTATGATAAAGTATCAAAAGTTGTTTACTGTTTGGAGAATTCTTAAAATGTGAACGAATGTTCCTTTGAATGAGAACAACTGTTGCTGTTGTATTGTAGTTATGCATAAGCATACGTTGTTGTTGACTCGGAAAGATTGTGTTGTTGTTGATACGCATTGTGACAACTATTTGTTCACTTTCACTTTTCTGTTGAAACATAAAAATAAAAATATCAATTCGTATCTTATTATTCAGTCTTTTTCTCCAAATTGTATATGTACTGCGTTTTAGTAATCACCATTATTGAATATTTAATTATTGTTCTTACTTTTTTTTATGTATATGCTATTTATATTTGTCTGTTGAAAATAATTTAATAGCAATAAATGACAATCCATAATCATTTCATGCATTTTTCAATAAACATATAAACCCACTTGCTCTGAAAAGGTAATTGTTTTCTTGGTTCATGCGTGTATATATATTTTTTTTAATAATGCAACAAAAAAAAGGAGAATTTGTTGCTACCTGTAATTTCTGGTGTTTATTATTATTATTCATATTTTACATAGCATTACCTGTCCGTGATAAAGATCAAATTAAATAACTATCATCCGGAAATAAATATTTTTCTTAATATATATTGACAGCAATAAATACTTGGCGCATTTCTTTCCCGAAACTAAACATTTCAGGAAACGAGGCAGGCAGAGCCATCTACTGGTTACAGTAGTAAATTGAAATCGATTGACTCTCAAAGCCAATTCGGTCCTTGATTTCGTTCAATGTCATTTTTTAAAAAAAATATCTTTAATTAAGATGTATAAATTTTATATATTTTCCTACAGTTTTGAAACACTGGTTAGCATGCCTTCTGGAATAACCTAACAAATATATCGGAACAGATTTTTGAAAAAAAAAGCAGCTATCGTTTTGTCCTTGGAGAAAACGTAAATCTCAAGGAATCTTAAGATGTTTCTTACGACTCCATTTAAAGATTTACTTGAATTAGCAGGAAATTATCAAAATTAAATTTTAATAAAAAGAATTCTTCAACTGACAAAAATATTTGTATTAGTTTGACAGTGAAAACGCAGTTAGATTGTTTTCAGCTTTTTTTGCCTAGAGATTTTCTTTTCTTAAATTTGTTGTTTGAAAACATATTAATGCATTATCACCAGCCTATTATATAGATAAAATTACTTTAAGTATAAATTCATATTTGTTTGTCATTTTTATTGTTCCTCAAACGATTCTTATTGCATTGTATTACATGTTATGATTTGAATCGAAAAGCAGAAAAGAATCTGCGATTTTTTTTGTTCTTAGATTGAAGCATTATTAGCTTTTAAATTGATTCTGCTTTTCTAAAGCGTTTCGCTCTTCCAATAAATATTGTATGTTTGCTAATTTATGAGCTTTTTCTGGGTGCATTGGATTTCTTAAATTAAGTTTAAATATAACAGAATCTTATCACTAGAATTGGTTATGGTGGGTGGTGGGTCTAATGCCACTTGGTCATACCAAGCCCGAATGAGCGGAGCTTTTACGAATGAAGGCAGAGGTGTGCGCCTTTCCTTGTTAACGAGCACCTTTAAGGTGAATGGACGACTTTGCTCGAACGCGCATGACACAACCCTTTTTTAGGGAGCGGTCGAACTCATTCATCCATCTGCAAGTCAGAATTGAGATCCCAATCAGAGACCGACTCATCTCTGATTCAGTACCCCTAGAGATATAATTTGTTATGGGAATGTGGAGGACTTTGAAGTCACGACCTATTGAACATACTTCAACTGCCAACACGGCGGTCTTTGGCCGAGATGAGTACAGAACTGGCTACTTTTCGGTTGCGAGACTGACGCACTCCCAACCAGGCTACCGCGGCCAGCAGAATTGGTTATGAAGGTCAAAAGAGTACATTTAGAATTACATCATGTATAGTACATGTTTCGAGATTATTTTCTGATAAATGTTGTTTTTAGAATTTGTATGCTTAGAATTTAGAATTTGTTTTTAGAATTTGTATGTTTTTAGAATTTCAACTTTTTAACTTAGGGATGAATAATATTGATTGTATATTGATGAAAGGCCCAAAAAGTGCCCAATTTTCTACAATGTGGTTTGCATTTTTAAAAGGGCGCCTCCCTTATTAGATGACTTTTATTTTATACAGAGAAGCTACAATTTTAAAATTGAACGAATGAATTGAACTTGACATACCATTTGTTTGGCACAGTATAGCCATACTTGGCTGTTGCGCCATAAAACCCCAAAATATCTACCTACCTACCTCCCCAATTTTCTAGTTATTGAAAGAAGTTTTATCTTTTTTCCTTCGAATTATCTATTCTTGTCTTTTTTTCAATAGAATTCACACATGTGTTAGTAGAAGATAATTATTTTCAGGGGAAGGCCCCCACAGATATTAATTGAATTCCAGAGATTGAATTCTATCCCTATCTTGCCGCTGTTAATACGCAATTAAGAACATATACTATCTGATATTTCTTGTCTGACTTTAGAATCTGTACTATTCATAAATTTCTGTTTCTTAATTTTTGACAATCGTCATCGGTGACATTATTTGATTTTATTACTTATTTATCTTCTCTAATATTCTAAAAATCTAATATCTAGCTATAATGTTTTTCCATAAATAAAAATTATATCTGGAAAATCACGTGAGGCAACTTATTCTCGCTACATTATTTCACTTATGAAATTCCGATATCTTAGATAGCTAATTAGAGTAGAAAGTAAAAAACGATAATGCATAAAGGAGAAAGAAATTATTCAAAACCAAAAATTGAGCAATGGTATTTAGTATTTATTATAAATAATGGGTTAGTGCATAGTTATCAGGCGTTTTTAAACGATATTATAAGGCGTTCTTGGACACTATTTATTATGAAAAAGCAAACATAAAAATTCAACAGTAAAATTTTTCATGATTAATCAGGAGCGTAGCCATTCAACAGTAAAATTTTTTAATGATTAATTCGGAGCGTAGTCAACACCTACTTCAATAAATGAATGTTGGTTGAATGGTTCATATTGAGGTTGACGGCCAGCACTTCGGTTGCGAGGCTATTGTACCCTTCCACGTCTGCCAAAAGTGCCTATCTTCGAAGTCCGATGGAAGATCTTTTCTTCGCTTATCTTTCAAGCTACTGTTGCCGAATTTGAAGTTGGAAAAACATTCCCTGGATCGACTTTCGTTAACTGTTCCCTCACCGGAAAGTTTGTAGAGATCGCGAAATGATTGTGCTGTTTTCCATCCTTTCTCAAAGTGGTACAGCAAAATACGATGAATATGAATATTGTGATCGGCACGCATTTTTAAAAAGTAAAAGAATATTTCCATTCAAAAATTTATAAAAATAAATCATGCTAAAGAAACGCCTAATAGTCATGCACTAACCCAGTATAAAAAGTGCAGCATTTATCAAGTTTTAGTTCCATTATAAGAAAAAGGATCGATCAAAAGAGGAGTAGAATTTTAGACAATTCTTTTACTTACAGCCATATATTTACAATAGATCAACTTGTTCTAATCTAGGTTAAATATTCGATATTCACACAACAGTCGCAGGTTGAAGGTTTATCGTGAAAAGAGTGCGTGGAAACAATTCTCCATCAATACGGGGAATCAACACAACAAGACACTAACACAAGGGTGTTAGTCAGCACTTCTACCAGGGTGGAGCCTCCAATGCCGCAGTCCGCAATCCAAAGGTCTCTCCTCTTCACAGCAAGACCCGCTGTTTATTTTTGCCCAAACTCAGCCTCCTCCATCTCCATTCGTCCACGTCAGTTCTCCATCAGCTAATCGCACAGCAAAACTTACCCTCAATTGAGGCACCAGTCTTTCACAGCATGAGACTGTTCATAAATGACGCGTCCTAGCAATTGACCACTCTGGAACACGTGTCAATGGTATTCCTTCACAAAGGGACTTCCCGGCATGTTGGAGAATACCTTTGAAGATGCGACAGGTTTCTTCCTCACAATGAACTTCAAGTGGGGCCTAATGACCAAGTGCGAACCAGTAGGCAATAAGGAGACCCCCCCCATCTCGAAATCTGGTGGCTTTTAGCAATGGAGGGCGTTAACAGGTCGTGAGCCTCTGTCTAGAAATGGCGCTTCTTGTGAATGGGACAGGGGAACTTAAAAATATATAAATATGCATTTTTATATACATAGCATAATCCATATCATAATGGATGATTTCGAGTTTAAAAAGATGACAGGACAAATATAGATAAGCAGAAATTACCTTAAAATATAAAGTCACGAATGAAAAGGAGAAGCCTTTCCCATTGCATACTATTACTCATTTCCTGTGGAAACTGAGCTCTACACTTATTACATGTACACCGTCTCATGTTCGAAATGCCTTGGATGTAAAACATTTAGGACAGGGGATTTATGCGATTTAATGATTTCCGGTGTCTGACCTGGTGGCTAATATGAAGAGCCTAGACCAGGGATGGCGAACCTGTATGGATCAACGTGCCCTTTTTTTCTAAAGAAATGTCTAAGGAGGTATAGGCATGCCATCGAATAATTTTGGCCTGTGATTATTGGGAAGATAATAAAACTAAATATTAACAACTCAAAACTCTTGCGAAATATATATACTTGTTAATATGAAAAAATACATTTTTCACTGTATAGTAATAAATGTTTTACTTGTGCAAGCAATTCAAATTAAAGTAACATTGGTGTGACTTCTGTTGTTGTAGATTATATGACAAATAACCTCTATTAGGATTGCAACATATTACTTTTAGCAGAATGCATGCTGAATGGGCCAAACGATATCTAAGCGATTTTTCAATGTTATTCATCTCTGAAAATAATGATTCGCAGGCACAGATGAAAGTATGCTTAAAGTAGAACGAACCAGCTTCTTCAAATACTTAAATTGTTAGCACAACAGTTAAATGTTTAATCAAAATCGGTGCTTCCAAAATTTTGTTACTCGCATTTTTATTTATGTTTCTGGTTAATGTTTCTTTTCAATCAATAACGAAATTTTCAATCGATAATCAAAGCCAACTTTTTCCTTGTTTTAATTCATTTTTGAATCCATATTGAGCTAGACTGGAATTCAATCAGTTGCATTTCGAATTCTTCAATTTACAACCAATAGAATTGGGACAAATTCAGTTCATCAAATGAAGTTGCATACAAGCCGCTTTGCAAACTGTAAAATGCAAACCGTTTTTATCGACGACGTGCCTAAAATAGAAGTTCACGAGCCATCAATGGCATACTCTCTAGTGGTCCATCATTCTTGGCCTAGACTATGGCACACGTGCCAATGGTTCAACATCCATGGCCTAGACTGCTATGAGAATTCCGTAACTACAGCTGCTAAGGAAGAAATGCATATTACTTTAAGAAATGTCCACCTTTCACAATGGGAAGCCTATACATATTTCGACTGCAGCACATTGATATTTTCTGCAGTTTGCAAGATAAAATGTGTCTTTAAATTCATCGCTTTTTTTTTCTCTGTTATTGTTGCTGCTCATCGCATCAATAGACTGCACTTACTGCCCTTCGACAGCTAGAAGTTTTATATCTGGTATTGGAATTTGCATAGTTCATCTTTTAAATTTTACAATAATAGTTTTAAAAATTCATGTCATTCAAATTCTTCAATTTCCAACCAATAGAATTGAGACAAATTCAATTTATCAAATGAAGTCTCATACAAGCCATTTTGCAAACTGTAAAATGCAAACCGTTTTTATCGGCGGCGCGACCAAAATAGGGGGTTGCATGCCATCAATGGCACTCTTTCCAATGGTTCGCCCTTCCTGGCCTAGACTGTTATGAGAATTCCTTAACTACAGCTGCTATGGAAGAAATGCATATTACTTTAAGAAATGTTCACCTTTCACAATGTGAAGCCTATGCATATTTCGACAGCAGCACTTATGGATATTTTCTGCAGTTTTCAGGATAAAATGTGTCTTTGAATTCGTCGCTTTTTTCCTCTGCCATTGTTGCTATTTATCGCGTCAATAGACCGCAGCTACTGCCCGACAGCTAGAATTATATGGTATTGGAATTTGTATCTTACATCTTTTAAATTTTGCAATAATAAACTTCTTGTCATACACTGAAACAAATATTAAATATTTTTAAGTATTTATATAGATTAACGTAAATAAATTGCAACCAAATTTTAATCTTGAAAAGAAAAATATAACTCAATTTCAGGCCATTTTCTTGCATTACTGATGCTTTGCTTCAATTTAAAAATACATATCGCCCCCTCCCCCCCAAAAAATGGGAATTTACGAGTTGAAAAAGAGTTTATCAAGCACTCTTTCTCAAAACCAATATTTTGTTGAATATTTAAGAATCAGCATAAGCTCAGAATTCGCAAGTACTTTTATCAAGTCCATTTCTACCTGTATGACACAAATCTATATTTTATCTATTAATTCATTATTTATTATCTATATTAAAATAATATTCTCTTCTGTCGAAGTTATAATATCTGGTCGGAGTATTATTACACTGCAGAACATATTCTCGATAAGCTCATTAATTTCTCTTATGGGGTTTATAGAATTTTTTTTTACTTGATAGCTCTTCAGTCTCCAAAAACAAAAGCTGTTCAATTATACAAAGCTTTTGAAAAGTTTTCATTGATTTCTTTTTGTTCTATACACGTAATTTTAATTCATTGTTGAAACTATTATTTGATACCTCATGTCACTTTCCGTTGTGAAAGGCATTTTATTGTTAAAGCTCTATCGCTGCGCATCATGCGCGCTTCTTCCAACTTATAATCAAAAGATATATTCCTCTCTTATTTTGTATACAATCTTGTGCATTTTCAAAATAAGTTTTCTTGTTCAAGTATCCCCATAATTTTCTACTATGCATTAAAAATGTTTTGTTTTCTTTCCCAATTTCCATCATCATTAGACATTTGGTAAGTTTTTTCCCCTTCAATCGATAAATGTATATTTTTTCCTATGAAAAATCAAAGATTTTCACAATTCTAATTTTTTAAACCTTATTAGGGAATTTTAACATTCTTACCATTTTAGAAAACTGTACGGTTAGTTATTGCATTTACTTGCGAGATACATTTTGAAGACATTTCCTAAACTTTTTCTCTTTTTCTTACTCTCTTTCTTAAAAAACTCTGTAAATTTCTCTTAACAAGACCTTCCCAAACACATTTTCCTCTTGCATTCCTCATTGTGAATATTTTACACTGAAGAAAAAGAAGGTTCCCATTTTCTAACCTGAGATTTGTTTTTTAAGATACCTCTCGATTCCCGCTTAGAACACGAGATTAGCA
The DNA here is from genome assembly GCA_026543055.1 of Argiope trifasciata. NCBI lineage: Eukaryota > Metazoa > Arthropoda > Arachnida > Araneae > Araneidae > Argiope > Argiope trifasciata. Next base: position 29,806 of record JAPMOQ010063939.1, read on the forward strand.
TGAAATATTGTGGTACAAACCCTAAAATATTAAACTTCCAGCACCTTTATCTGATTTGATATATTTTCCAATCCACTTTACATGCAAAATTTTATTGAGTTACGAATAAAACTGATACATGAGTAAGTATTTCGATTAATTATAAAAGTAACTGAGTAGTAATTTCTTGCCTCATATAGATACTTGGGAAATTCTTGTTATTTTCT
>JAPMOQ010063948.1:470-15977 GCA_026543055.1 Argiope trifasciata
ACACACACACACACACACACACACACACACACACACACACACACACATGCGTGTGTGTGTGTGCGTATTATGATTTATTACACTAAACTAATTAATATAATTTACATCGAACCAATTTCAGCTTTATTTCAATTTTTTAAAATTATTTTCGTAAAATATTTTGTTAATTTCGTAAATAAATATGTGAACTGAAATGAATATTAATTATATTCTATAACAAATACTTCGATAATAAAATTTCTTCTAATTATACACTTCTATAATAATAAGTTGTTATTCCGAATGAATGAGACAACGGTTATTATAAATCTGAGACATGTTTTCCTTTCATTTAGACCGAGACTGCCCTGCAAACAAAACTTACGGGTCCTTTGGTGACTGTCCAATGTCCTGCTACCTTCTGACCCCACGTGACCCTGAACCATGCACCATGAGACTGAACTGGGGCTGCAAATGCCAAGAAGGGTATGTTCTGTTGGAACACAAGGTGTTCAGTTCGAAATGCATTAAGCCGGAAGACTGTCCTGCTGAATCCTGAGATACTACTACCATTTCTCAAGGTCAGTACTATTCCTCTAAGAGCAGAATAATATTTTACCATTTAGTGTAGTAAAATAATTACATGAAAATTTCTTTATTTAATCATGAATTAAATGTATGCAGATGATGCTTCAAAGCTATTATAGTCCGAAGATAAAAAAAGGTGTTTTCAAAGATTCTTTTATATTAGTGTATTTAAGACATCCGACAGACATTTTATTTAAGAAATTTTATGTTCGAAGAAAAAATTTTGAAAAATTGGATTTTTTTATAAACTATTTATGGTTTTTAGATGTATAGTCAATAATAAACACTATAAATACAAAAAAAAAATATTATCTGAAAAGGTAAAATATTTTGAGAAATGCGAAAATTGGTAGTAAATTTTAATGAAATTGAACCGAAACGGTTAACACTCTACACAAAATTGTAACGCAGCTGTCCTATTTTTCTTTGTACACAAGTTATAAAATACAGTCATGAATGAAATGAACCAAAATCTAAGAAAGATTTTGAAATGCAAAGAAGTTAAGAGTAAAAATATACGTATACATGCAATTTTTTTATAAATTCACAACTTAATTTTTCTAAAAACGTCAATAAATGAAAAGTATTTCACCAACCATAAAACTTTTGTTTCATTTCATTGATCATATTATTGAAAAAATAAGATGAAATGTTTATGCAAATACCTCTTTCAATTTTGAGGATATCATGTGAACGGTAGATAATTTTTATGAAGATTAAAACTTTGAGAAAATTGAAGCTAAAGACAAACATTAGCTGAAAAATAGGTGACCTCGGATTATTGATCAAGTTTTCCTTATTAGAAAAGATGAACTGTTTTAAAAAGAGAAATCTAAACTACAAGAGATAATAAGAATTTAAAAAAGTCGGTCGATAACCATTGTGTTTGACATAGTCGGATACTGTAATAAAAAATACATATATTATGCTGTATTGTATATTACATATATTATATTGTACTGTACATTATTGCACATATATTATATATTGTACATATATTGCATAATACAATGTATATATACAGGAAATAAATATAGAACACAATGAAATTCCAAGTCAAATGTTTCGGCTTATGAATAGCGGAGGATTTGAAGGAATTATATTTAACAAGGATGCCAAATGATTTCAATGACTCAAACATTACAAACCAATGTAAGAAATAGAGTAAAAAATCTCATTGAAAATGTACGATTTTTTTCAAAATTTCTGTTTCAATTTAATATGCTTCCCTATTTATGCAATATAATAGGAAAAATAATAATAAATTTTTCCTCCAAAAGTTTTTAAACTGATATTTATAGATTATAAATCAAACTGCTGATGCAAAAAGTTGGCAAAGTGAAAAACCAGAATGGGCTTAATTTTAAAGAAAATCAAACTTAATATCTTCTAATTTAATGCTTTAAGTTTTAACACGCCTAAGTTTCAATTAACTATTAATTTGAATATTTATATCAGTGCTGTATAATAAATCTATATAAATAAAAATGAATGTTTGTCTTATGTCTCTTAAGCCTCCCTAAACCAGTTCATCCGATTCCGATTAAACTTAGTCAGCTTATTGCTTTCATCTACTAGATAGTTATAGGTATAGACCAGCGGTTCTTAACCTATGGGTCGCGCTGAGTCGAACCAAAAAAGTTAGTAATACACCAAATAATAAGTAATACCAACACCTCCTAGAAGAGTTATTCCCTAGTACAATGTTTCGGTTTTACCGCTCTTCGCGAATGGCCTTCCGGAAGTGATGTCCAATTCCTGTCCTGAGGCTTTCTCTTCTAGGAGGTGTTGGTAATACGCACGCCATTGCTTTGCGTGCGCGCAGACTCAGTAAGCTTGTAGGTAACATAGTCATGCTCCGGTAGTGAAACCTTTTGGTGAAAATTGAAAGCGCTACCTATCAGCTAATTTTACTTTCACTTCTAAGAAACTGGGGATTCCCCGTTGTTTGTAAACATGTAAGCAGAGAATAACAGATTTTACTCGTGTGAATAAAGAGGTAATAACGAAAAGCTGATTCCTGTTTTTATTGCTGTTTAAATATTAATGACATTTACATTAAAAACGTTGCACTCCGCTACAAGCTCTGTCAAAAACTCGTTTCTGCGTATTGTGTTGTGAATAACAGTGAAACGTGTAATGACAGTGAAACGTGAATACAAGCATTTTAGAAACAAATTTTGTCTTATTATTAATAGTGGAGTGATCAAGCTGCAGTGCCTATTGTAAAATTGTAATCACCCTAATAATGGCAAAACGTGAATACAAGGAAGCATTTTTAGAATTAGGTTTTACTTGCATTTATGATGGAGGAGTGAACAAGCCGCAATGCGTGTTGTGCAGTGAAATATTAAGTAATGAATCGATGAAACCGAACAAACTTAAAAGACATTTTGATGCAAAACATAAAAATTTTTCCTTTGAGGGAAAAGATCGTACTTTTTTCGAAAGAAAAGAAGCCCATTTAAAAAGACAGCGTTTGGATGCACCAAGTAGTAATGGTTTTATAAATTCTGCCAAACAAGCTACACTTGCTTCTTTTTATGTGGCTTGGCATATTGCAAGACAAAAGAAACCCCATAATATTGCTGAAAAACTTATAAAACCTGCTGCCATTGACATGGCACGTATCATGTGCGGAGATGAAAGTTCAAAGAAATTACAAAAGATACCATTATCAAATGATACAATTCGTTTACGAATTAATGATATGTCATTTGATATTAAGAATCAACTTATTTCTGCTATAAAAATTGCTGGTTTATTTAGTATTCAACTGGATGAAACGACAGATGTTAGTAAAGATGCTCAACTCATGGTTTACGTGCGGTATCCAGGTTTAACAGATATACAGGAGGACATTTTATTTTGCAAACCAATGTCAACAAAAACTAGAGGTGAAGATATTTTTCTTATGGTCGATTCGTTTTTTAAAGAAAAAGGATTAAATTGGAATCAGTGTTTCAGTATTTGCACCGACGGTGTAGCTGCCATGACAGCATCTCAAAAAGGATTTTCGACAAGAGCAAAACAAATGAATCCACAAATTATATCGATTCATTGTTTCTTACATAGACAAAATCTTGCTTCAAAAAATTATCACCCGAATTATGTATCGTTTTGGATGAAATTGTTGCGGTAGTCAATTTTATCAAATTAAGAGCTCTTAACTGTAGAATTTTCCGCGAACTGTGTTTCGAATTTGGTGCAGAATACGAACATTTATTATATTATTCTGAAGTTAGATGGCTGTCCCGGGGCAAAGTTGCTCAAAGAGTATTATCATTGCGGACAGAAGTCGAATTTTTTTTGAGAGAAAAAAAACACCCATTAGCATCTAAATTCTCCGAGTTGAAGTGGATTACTCAAGTTGCTTATTTGTCAGATATTTTATTTGAAATAAATAATCTAAATACGTCTATGCAAGGACTTAATCATACTATTATTGAATTAACTGAAAAAATTACATGTTTTAAAAATAAACTTATGGAGAAATAAGGTTGGAGTAAAGAAACTTGCTTCATTCCCGACTCTTAATTTACTTGTTGAAGACAATAATATTGATATCACAGATTTTGAAATACAGAAAATTATTAATAATCATTTAGAAAAATTAATAGCAGACTTTGAGCGATATTTCCCTGCAGACGATGTTTTCAAATATAATTGGGTTCGAATGCCATTTAATTTTGATGTAAATGATTTGCATGAGGAATTTGTTAATATTAATCAATTTCAAGAACAATTAATAGAAATACAAAGTGACCAAGCACTTCGATACAATTTCTACAAAAACACTCAATCTTTATGTGCTTTCTGGTTAAAATTAAAAACCGAAAAGCCAATAATTGTTAAAGAAGCCCTAAAAGTATTATTGCCCTTTTCAACAACATATATGTGTGAGGCTGGTTTTTCGGCTCTGTGTGTAATCAAAAACAATTACCGGAACAAGTTAAATCCTGAAATAGATATAAGGTGCTCCTTGACAAGCATTCAACCGAGGTTTGAAGATCTTTCAAAATGTATTCAAGCACAAGGTTCTCATTAAAACTGTACGAACTTGCATTTAAAATTTAAAAGACTTAACATATGTATTTATATTTCTTTTTTTTTTTAGGAATAAGTTAAAATGTCAATTATTTTCAAAAAGTTATAAATATATTTTAATTTGGTTAGTAAAAATTATTAAAAACACTTGATTATTAATTAAATTTTCCTTGGATCGAAAAGTACTTTTGTTTATCTTTATTATTAAAAAAATAAATAAAAAATTTATAAGTTAAAAAAATTATCATCGTAGGATTTAAGAGTTTTTAAAAATACGCTCTAAAATAAAGCAATGAAAAAATTTTGACTTTTTTTGGGGGTCGCGACATGAACATATTTCTCAAATTTGGGTCGCGGCTTAAAAAGGTTAAGAACCACTGGTATAGAACAAATATCTAAAATTAAAAAAAAAAATCTAATCTCAAAAGCATCTTTTTACCAAGGATTCATCTTCAAATAATACAACGAAAAGACAATAGATTCTGTAGAAATGCTATTTAAAAGTTAAAGGTTAACATTTTGTAGCGATAGTATGCAAATGTCATGGAAGTCATTCAACTTTATTACAGACTAGCCGCCTTTGACGACCAGCTGGTTCGCCGTAAATAATGGGTTCTAAAATTTTCAATTAAATCACATATTCATTAGCCTTGAAGTAACTCCGGACATTGATTGGCCTGAAATTAATATTTTCTTTGAGAGGATGGACTGAAAGTTCTAAAAGAACACGTTTTCCTAATAATATTCTTTAATTTTATAAATCAGTCAGTTTTAATGATTATGCGAGAAAGTGTTGGGGTAGACCAACAGAAGGTTTTAGAAAATTTTAATTAAATTTCAGCGTTTTTGTTGTAACTGCCAAAAATATTGTAGTACAAATAATTTTGCACCATCTTAATTTTCTAAGATAATCTTTTCAATTATATTAACGATTTTATGATATAAATATGTTTTCTTTGTTTAATGAATTTCGAAAGAGAATATTTTAATCACATTTTCTAATATTAAACTTCAGAATTTCGAACGAATATTAAACGAATCAAGAAATACAAAAAATAGCTTCTTTCATTACCATTCTAAAAGACACCAAGTTTTGCAATTCTAAAAGAATACACAAATCTATTATATAAAAATGAATATTTGTTTATTCGTAATTTATAATACTGTGATACCGTTCATCTTCTTTTGATAAAGCATTGCCAAATGATTGATTATTATTTTTTTCGGTGGCAGCAAACTAGCCGGGCACCAGCTAGAACTATATAAAATGAGAATACTTATTATATACAACAAAAATGCTAATATAGAAATTCTAAGAAGTTTATTTAAAGATTGTATAGGACAAACAACCATGTAACGTATTTTAATTTTGTTCGGTTAATATAATCATTCATTTCTTTTTTTATAGGATTAAGTCATGTAATCTTCAGGAATCAACTTCTTTGGAAGAACTAGAAGAATATAAATTTCATATACCTGTACTTATTTCATAGAATTCTGTCACATTTTATTCTTTGCATTCCCTTAATAAAAATTCGTTGTGGGCTATATGTTCAGACATTTTGCTTCTTTTTGCCTGAAGTTTGTTTATTTACTTGTAAATTTTTTTATATCTTCCAGAGTTATTTATCTAAGACCAGCAATGCACCATAAAAATAGTCATCTTTTAAAATAAAAGTTATTTACATACATAACTTGATATAAATAAAATCATTGCTTTCTATTTATATATTTTCCACATCTTCATTGAAATATTTTCATATCTCGAGACAATTTCGAACAAAACTTTTAAATCTATACTTATAATAAAGCTCAATGTGTGTGTGTGTGTTGGCGCTCTACAGGTCAGACCGTTGGACCTACAGCTACCAAAATTGGTACATGTATACCTTGGAGGTCTGGAATGTGCATCTAGGAGCCCTTTTTTCGAATTTTTAATTAGAATTTGAATTAATTAAAATTCAAGCGAAATTTCGACGATTTTCCGCTATAATTTCCGAAAATAGGATCGCACAAACATGATTTTTACATCAATTTAAAGATTAAAAAATTAGCTTTCTAATGGCATCTTTGTTTTAATGTATAACTTAAGCTTCTATTTTTAACGAATTTTTAAAGAAATATTGTAACCATGTTTTACAACAATATATTTCGGACAAAACAATAAAATTTAATCTGCACGAGCACGTCAAGGGGGAAAAATTAGGTTTTATCAGCGTGTTGCCATCCTATTGAAGGAAGTTCAAACTAAAAAAAAACAACTATATTTCCAAATTAATCCTAAAGAAATGCAACTTTTTAGCCCTTTCGGGGATCAAATAAAATAAATATAAAATGTGACATTTTCTAAAATAAATAATAAATGAGCAAAGGGAAAAAAAAACTTTTATTAAACTGTTGAAATTATACTGACAGAAGTTCAAATTAAAAAATAAATTAACTATGACTGCAAATTAAATCGAAAAAAATGTAACATTCATCACGTGATTGGATGAAATTAAATAAATATTAAATGTTATGTTTTCTAAAAAAGAAATACAAGACAAAGGTTTCTATGATCGTTTGCAACATCTATATCATTAATTTAGTAAATCAGTGTTACGTGACTTTCGAAGTTTAAGTATATATGGCAGAGAAATTATAAAGAGAGCAAGGCACATATGTATTTAATTGAAAATCTTAGACCCCATTACTCTTGGCGAACCAGCTGGTCGCCAAAGGCGTCTAGTTGGTAATAAATTAAGAGAAGAATAGTGATTAAAATAAGAAGATTGATTAAAATAAGGGAATAAATATTCTTAATATTTCAAATATAATTAGAAATTAAATGAAATTTTCCATTTTCCTTCAAAGATATGCAAGCAAATTATTTTACAATATGCTAAGGCAATCTTAAGATTTAAACCTTTCAAGTAATATAAAATTGTTTTCTGTGTAATTATTTTCTCAATAGTTTTTAATTTTTTGAATTTTAATTTAGACAACTTTGAAATACGGTAACAATAACTCTCTGATCTACCCTACCATTATATTTTTTAAATTTTCTGTTTCATATCTTTAAAAAAATTAGTTTTTGATTAAAACAGGTATTTAATAGAAGTAAAAGAATGAAACAATATGGCTTTTTCTTTAACTGATTATAAGTGACTGAAGTTCAGATGCATTCAGGGCTGGCTATCTGGAGGGTGCGGAGGGTGCCATGCACTCGGGACCCACGATTGAAGGCCCCCCTACCGTAATTAAGAATTAAAAGTGTTCTGAACAATAATCATTTTACGCATACTTAAAAGTCTACAAGCTTATTTCCATGAGGCTGGCTGAACATCGACTGACGCCTTTATTATTCAAAGATAGTCTCAGTGATAACTATTAAAAGTGGGAAAAATAATTTATAAATAAGGAAGTCCCCATCAGATATGTTCAGCAACGACTTTTAGGCACCGCCGCTCTTGTCTGCTGAGACTGGGTTCGAATCGACTAGCAAATCATCAACTATCTACTTTGTCTATATCTAATATGATATTTGTTACAATCCTTTACATTGCCAGTTAGTAAATATAATAAATGCTGAACCTTCTTCCAGTAAATTAAAATTAAATAAAGGATTATCTCCGTACAAGCATATTGTACAAAGCTTAAACGCTCATGCTATAAAAAGTATCGAAAAAGAAAATGGAAAAAATGTAATTTTCGTGGAGGAATTAACAGCAAAAACAAAAGCACGCATTATTAAATAAATATGCAAATGTTCGATTGTTTTTACTTTGCTAACAACATTTACTGCCCCAATGTTTTTTTGTACCTGGACCCCTTCATAGAGAAGGCCAGTTCTGAATGTATTGGTCATTTATGTAGTGTAGTGTATTTGAAGAATTACGTATATTATAATGATTCATACAAAATTAATTTTTACATTAAAATACTGTACACGAAAGCATCTTAACTCCGAGTAGCGCGGTATATGACAACAAATACATAACAAAACTTTTTTTTTGAGCAGATGACAAGTCATATTACTGACCTCCGACCCGCCACGAAGACACTGATAAACCACGTAAAAACTGAATGACTTGACCACCGCAACAGCAACACTGGCGGGAACTATGGTTGAGTCTTAAGGGCCATCACCGGCCAAGGTGCAACCTTCCCCGTATAGGGTGTACGTCCTGTCATCGATAGGAAGGTCAGTACCACCACCTATTATTGTACTCATGAGAAGAGGAGAATTCGCTTTCATCGTAATTTCACTTTTCTTCAATGCTAGAATGCCAAAATGTACCATTTCTATCAATTTAATTTTTTTTCTTTAAATGCAACGGCCAGGGAACGACTATCCCAAATCAACGAGGAGAAAAATCAGAAAAAAAGATAATATGAAGGACTTATGTATCTCCAAAAGTTTATGTGTTGGAAATGGACATTATTGAAATCATATTCTGAAAATGGGGGAAAAGCGAATACCCTGGAATTTCAGAAGTTAAAAATAGCCAGGACTTTGAAATCAGAAAATATTTGATTTTGAAAGCACAGATAAATTGCATTAATTATAAATCTCTATCTCTTTTAATAAAAAAATTAATTTTGTCTGAATATGTGTTGGTATTCCACATGCGATACCTCTTGACCTAGAGAAATTTGGTGCATTGGTTTTTTTGGAACTGTGCATATCGAAGCATTTTTTTTTAAAGTTCATAATTCAAATTTTAATAATTAAAGTTTAAGTGTGTTTCTGCTCTTTTTTCACGACACTTTCCGGAAATATTCCCGTAATGAAATTATTTTTACATTGTTTAAAAGTAAAAAATAATATAGCTTTGAAAGACCCCAAATTAATTACTGTAAAATTCTTTAATCTAGACTTAGTTTATTTCTAAAGTTACTTTTAAATATATTTAACAATAGTATTTTCATTATTGTGAATAAAATCCAAGTAGCTACTACAAATATTTTATTCTAGTTCATTGCTGAATATCAACTATGTTAATTAATTCAAAACTTTTTATGAATGATTTTTCTTTATGTGTCTTGTTGTGAGAGAGAAAAATCTGACGCGGACTGTTGTTCTATGTAATTAAAAAAATGTTAATTTATCATGTTCTCAACCCCCGCCTCTACTAATTTTTCATTATTGATATATGGTAATGCTATGAATGGCGAATGTTATGAAGTCGTAGATCTGGGAAACTGACTTTTATTCATCTTCTCTCTTATCAACAAACGTTCAACCATGATAGATACCGTGAAGTTGATACCATGCAACTTTACAATACACAACCAATCGGAAAATGAATACAATGATTTAGTGATGATACTTATGTTATGGTTATTATATGATGCGAGGTATGTTTCAAAATTAATGTACTATTTGTTCAAAATGCGGCATAAATTAAGGTAACCGACTACGTTCGAAGTAAAAATTTTGAGAAATAAGGTTTTTTAAAAACCATTTTTGGTTCTTAGATGTATTATGAATTATTAACACTATAAATACAAAAATATTATTCGAGAATATAATATTTTTTTAGAAATAGAAAAATTTGTGGTAAATTTTAGGGAAATTTAACCAAAACGGTTAACACTCTACACAAAACTGTATTGCAACAATCCTATTTTTCTTTGTACACACGTTACAGAATATAATGATGAATGAAATGAACCAAAATCTAAGAAACATTTTGAGATGCAAAGAAATTACTGGTAAAAATATACATATATTTGCATTTTTTCCATAAATTCGCAACTTAATTTTTCTAAAAACAGTTATGACAGAAAAAGTATTTCACCAACAATCAAACTTTTGGTTCATTTCATTGCCCATATTATTTAAAACACACGCTGAAATTTTTATGTTGATACCTCTGTTAGTTTTTGAGATATCATGTTAATGGTGGATATTTTTTATGAAAATTAATATTGAAGTTAAAGACAAATTTTAGCAGAAAAATAAATTTTACTTAAAACTCCACTGGATAATATTTTAGACCTTCCTTTTCTAAGAAAAAAAAAAACAAATTGTTTTGGAAAGAGAAACGTCTGAATTACCAGAAATAACACTTTAAAAAAAAAAAATCGCCTATGTGGTCGAATGCCAGTGTTTTCAACGTAGGCGGATACCTTATTTTGATTTGAATCGAAAACCAACCTCATATCAAATTGCAAAGCAAGTATTACTTTTACAAAATATTCATGATACATAACCATATATCTTGTATTTTGGTGAGTGAGAATCTAACATTTCACCCACAGAAGGGAAAAAATAAAGAAAAATTAATATGAAGTAAGGTTTACAAATTTTAACGTTGGAACAGAAAGAATTTTATATGAAGTTCAAAGATTTAATTAATAAAACAATTAGAGGCGCTACAATAATACGCAAGCTAAACATGATCAAAAGTCAAATAGAAAACAAAACATTATTAAAAAATATATTTTTAACTTTCAGGTTTCAAACTATTAACTTAGTAAAATGTTTCCAAACTTATTATACTTCTTCAAGTTTACTTTACGTATTGGTTCTGTGTTCGTTATTTTAAAAGATTAGCAAGTATTTATTTTTAGTTATTATTTTTTAATTTACATTACATATATTTAATTTAAAAGGCTAGTGAAAATAAATCTCTTTGAAGTAATTTTTTATTGGATTTGTGGTATTACTTTAATACTTCATTCTGTTGTTCAGAGATGGCGCCTTGTGAAACCTTTGGAAATGTCAATTAACCGCTGAAAGTTTTGTATTAAGAAAAGATGAGTTGAAAATTTCTAAAAAATTCACCAAAACATATGCCATTTATCTACGAAATAAAATTTATAAAAGTTGGAAACTGTAATACAAACTGTTTGATCAGCTATCCATTCATTTAATTATTTTTTTTGAAGAAAACAATGCCACGGCACGATTTGCTGTAGAATTTCGCATCGTTGTTACTGCACGTGGAATCAGTAACAACGATGAAGAAACGATACGGCTAAAAAAAGGTGATATTGTTTCATATTATCCTTTAATGTAGATCTGATAGTTTCAGTTTGATGCAATTCATACACACTTAAGGATTGCTTTTATTACTACAGATGACAGATTAGATTAGGTTTAAGAGCTAGAAAATAAAATATCTATTATATTACATTTTGGTAAAATAATCTTTAAGACATCACTTACGAAATAAACTTTGTACATTCAATTTTTTCTGTTATCAAGTTTATCATAATTGCCCAATGTATTGAAGTACTGTATAAAGTTTCAAACACACAGACAATTTGATATTACTTGAATATGAAACGATTGTGTTTCAAAAGATGTTCAAACAGACTATAATAACATAATAAAAAGAATGGTACGACATTCAAAAAATGTAAGTTATTTGTAAAATTCCAAAACCTGTTTTCCTTTATATATACAAAGCAAATCCATAAAAATATAGTGTTTTTAATGTCAAGAAATTCAACCTTGAGACTTTAATGAATCTTGTCATCTTAGACCTCCTAAGACAGAAAAATTCATTTTTAGAATACTTAGAATGAAATTTGGTATGTGATGTTAAATCAAAACTGAATTTTTAAAGAACTTTATCCATTGATTGTTTGTTTATGCGTCATTTTATGTGATCGTGAGAGGTAGGCTAAATTCTCAACACAATCAAAATGAGTTTTATAATGTGTAATATTTACTACAAAAGTGCACATCTGTATTAGTTGTCTATTTATGGATTGTCTATTCATTCGATTTTCCTATGTATGAGAAAACGTAATAGAAGCACAATAAATCATGTGAATAAATTCTATATTGTTCGTTTTTCTGTCAATGTATGATTCAGCATAATAACGTCGTAGTGGAATGAACTAAGTAAATAAGATTTGGTATTTATTTTTTTAAATCTGAACTTGAAACAAATAATGACCCTAAAGCGACTACATTGTTTAAAACCCACACCAATTTATTGGTACATGTTTTATAAAATATTGAAATTGGCGAGGTAATAAAAGAAAATACAACCTTGAGACTTTAATGTATCTTGACATCTTAGATTCTTAAGATCGAAAAAATCATTTTCAGAATATTTGGAATGAAATTTGGTATGCGATGTTTATATTAGAATTGAATTTTTAAAGAACTTATCCGTTGATTATTTGTCGATTTGTCCTGTAATGTGTTCTTGAGACATAGGTGAAGTTCTCAACGCTATTAAGATGAGCTTTTTAATCCGTGATATTTACTACAAAAATGCACATCTGTATTAAAATTTATACGTAATCTGAAATTGTCTATTCATAGACATTTGTCGATTGTCCTGTCTAAGTATGAGAAAGCGTAATAACTTAAAAGCACAATTAGTCAGGGGAATAAACTCTATTATTGTCCGTTTTTCTGTAAATGTATGATTGAGCATAATAATTTTGTAGTTGAATGAACTAAGTAAATAAGATTTGGTATTTTTTTTTCTGAACTTGAAACAGATGATGACCCTAGAGCGACTACATTGTCTAACAACCACACCAATTTAATGGTACGTGTTTTATAAAATATTGAAATTGGGAAGATGATAAAATAAAATTTTGCCATGAAAAAACAAGAAAAGAGTAGATAATCTATACTTATAATAAAGCTCAATGTGTGTGTGCGTGTGTTGGCGCTCTACAGGTCTGACCGTTGAAAATACAGCTACCAAATTTGGTACATGTATACCTTGGAGGTTGGGAATGTGCACCTCAGAGCCCTTTTTTCGAATTTTTAATTAGAATTTGAATTAATTAATATTTAAGCGAAATTTCGTCGTTTTTCCGCTATAACTTCCGAAAATATTATCACACAAACATGATTTTTACATCAATTTAAAGATTAAAAAGTTAGCTTTCTAATGGTATCAGTGTTTAAATGTATAACTTGAGCCTCTATTTTTAACGAATTTTTAAAGAAATATTTTGACCACGTGACTGGATAAAATAAAAGAAAACAATGACGGAAGTGCAAATATTTAAAAAAACAACTATCATCGTAAATCAAGTCTAAAGAAATGATACTTTTAGCACGTGACTGGATAAAATAAAATAAATATAAAATGTGATATTTTCTAAAAAAATAAATGCAAAGCAAAGGATTCTATAATCGTTTACAACATCTAAATCATTTATTCAATATTTATTTTCCTTTTTCGCTTTCTTTGAAAAAACATATTTAATATTTTGGCAGCAACACGGAAAAAAACATTTTTAATTTTAGGCCAATAAATGCCCGTAATTACCTCAAGGCTAATGAATATGTGACTTAATTGAAAATTTTAGAACGCATTACTCATGGCGAACCAGCTGGTCGCCAAAGGCGGCTAGTATAATAATAAAGCCATATATTTTATAAGTATAGTAATGGAATTCATATTTTGCTCCTGCTTGAAGAAAAATTACAGAATTTAGAAAAATTTAGATGAAATCAAAATTAAAACTTATAGATAAGCGGTTCATTATTTTAAAAATGGGAAAAGTAGCAATGATTCAATTTTAAAAATTATTCTGTAAATTAGATGAGAAAGAACCACACACACACATACACAATGATTTATTTAATTTTTTGCTTCCAATATGGCAATTATAGAAAAATACTATATAATATAGTATATAACATAATATAAATAAATAATATAATACTAATTATTAATAATACTAATAATATATAATATACTTAATATAATACTAATTAATAATATTACTAATTATTATGTAATATTAAATTTTTTTTAAAATTATCGCTACTCTTTTTAATTTGGAACTAATTTATGCATATTTATGAGTAAAATTCGCTCATTATTTAGAATAATAAACATTATAAAGTTTATAAAATAACTTGGTTGCCTGTGAGTTCATATATAATGGGTGGAGACGTCAAATTCACACTTTGCCTTGTTGGTAATGTTATCTCAGACTGTTTAGTCCAGTCGGGTTAACAACGGTAAGCGTCATAGACCATATAACAGTTTTTCTTTTATGGCGTTGTCAGTGACTTAAAAAATGTAAATTGTTCCAGCCCTATACTCTAGATTTTGTAAGAAGTCTCCACTACAATATTCAGTATTCGGAATGCCATACTATATCATGAGGATATTGTAAAAACATTATTATTTACTAGCTATTACCTGCGACTGTGTTCGCGTGGAAATTTTGATGTATATGTGCGAAAAACTATCAAACAATGACAAATAAAAAAATTAAACCTAACCTAAAAGCGATACATTTAAAAGTATAAGCATCTAAGAAAAATATATAACATCAATGCAATCTAATAACAAAAACACACAACTAACGTAAAAATAATTCATTTACATTGTATGCCCAAAATAAAACAAAACAGCGAATCACGTTCGATCAAATAAATTGTATTTATGGATCGAGATGGAGATAGCTGCAATATTATTATACACATAACTTTTAAACTTTTAATTTAGTGAAAACACAGTTGCCAACAAATGCGGGAATTTCAACGCCAATTGGCGTAACGCCCATGTCTGACTTTCCTACTTCAGTTAGGGTAACGCAATGCAGATTAGAAATTTTTTATTTCCTTTATTCTGTTTTCTTTTAATGTAAAAGTACTTCAGAATGAATCTGGAAGATCGATTCATTAACAACATTTGATTTCAAATGCGTCAAACATTAAGAAAATAAACATAATCGTTCAAAATAATCGGTCGAAATTCTGCTTACTCTAACCTCATTTCTGTTAGAAAAAAAAACCCCAGAGCCTTACTAATATTAGACTAATAAAAGTATGCGATGTTATAATCCTAACTATTATATATCTTTGAGCTAAATTTCATCCAATTCCGTTCAGCCGTTCTGGCGTGATGGAGTAACAAACATCCATCCATTCAAACTTTCACATTTCTAATATTAGTATAAATTTTGAGC
>JAPMOQ010063948.1:21439-44450 GCA_026543055.1 Argiope trifasciata
ACACACACACACACACACACACACACACACACACACACACACACACAGTATCCAAATATGCTATCTTTGAGAAGAATGGTAAAAAATGTTCTGGTTTACTCGATTTAGAGTAATGCAAAAATATAGAAAAAAAACTTATTGGAATTTTTAATGGAAGATATCATGACTTAATAACTTTGCTTTCTTTTTTCATGCTAAAATTCTTATCTACAATCGGAATGATATCGGCAGCAAAAAAAGAATAACATAATTTTCGATACCGTCATTATTATGATCCCAAGCGCATGATTTCTCGAGTGTGAACGAAATGCCCTTTCATACTGATTTTTTCTTTTTGTAAAAAATTCAACTGTAAGTAAGAAACTACTTAAATCATTTAGAAAATAAATAAAAGAACACAAGAAGTTTCAAATTATTTTACGAAAGAAATAATTAAAAAAAATGACATATGTAACAACACATAACATGTCAACAAAAATGATTATATTTTGCTGATTTGATTAATATATGGTATTAAGATTCATAATATACCCTCGGAACACAGATAAGTTGTTTTAGCATTCACTTTTTTCATTCTTGATATTATCTGATATTTTTTAATATAATGTTGAATGCCTTTAGGGTAGTGTCAAAATTGGAGCAGTGTGACTTTAATATCGTTCAAATTAAAAAAAAAATGCATTTAATATATTTTTGAAATAAATTTTTTAAATTCTCTTTTATAAGTTACATTAACTAGCTCTAGGAACTCTTATCAAAATTTCTAGAGTTGCTGATATAGCTAATTAATTTAAATAATTAGATTGAGATTCAGTTTTGAATATTTAAATATTCAAGAATTTAAAATCGTCAAAATCTTTTCACGTATCGGATTTTCTTCTTCTTTGATACTGCTTGTTTACAAAGATTTGAAAAATTTAACTGATACGGGATAAGCAAAATCTTCATTGCCTTGAATGTCATTCACTTTAGAATATTTAATTAAAGTCGGTGTCCTGGCATAGAGGAGCACTTCTTTCAGATGATCTGGGCTTCCAGGATTCGAGTCCCGTTTAAAGCATTATTGCTGTACTATCTGTGAGGTGTGTGAACGCGCCTCTCTGTAAAAAGGGGATGTGCAATTGAATTTGGCGCATAAAGAAGCTAAGTCATACTCTTACCTGGAATTGACGCAACTGAAAAAAAACAAGAGATGCTCACTCGGCTTAAATCACTAACAAATAACTAACTATGAGCTAAGTGCCATAATGTGCCTAAGTGCCTAAATGCCATAAGTCACAAATATTACAACACATTTAATAAAGAATACATACTGAAACATTCATAGAATTTAAAAAAAAAATAGTTGTTGGAAAAGAAATGAAATGTCCACAAAAATAACTTCTCTAAATTAAGGAAGACATTCGAAACAACCGAGTTTTTAAGCATCTTTTACAATAATATTAATATATTTTGATGTAATCTTAATGAGATCAGTTCATAAATGACACGATTTATTTATGACAATTTTGATTAATTTGATTTTCCTTTTATATGTATCAATACTAATTTTCTCTTTAATCTTTCATCTGACAAAAAAAATAGTTAGATGACTTTTAAGACTTCCAAATGATATACCTGACGGAAAGTATTTGGATCTATTGAATCGGTACACTAAATGCTTCTGAAGAAAAGGAATGATTAGCATACATACATACTTTAGTTGTATATTCGTTATTTCATGAAGGGACATACGGACTATTTTGGAAAGGATCAAAATAAGTGAATAGAATAATTCAAAAACTCTGCGCTAAGCGTATGAAATCTTGTGTAGTAACATTGAATTGCAGTACAGCAGTTAGACCCTAATCTTTCAGTGAATCTCTACATTTAAAATTACACCAAGTTAAAATTCCAAAAAGGCTCATTTACCACTTTCTCAAACAAAATAAGAAAATAGAATAATTCAAAAAACTTTGAGCTAAGTGGATGAAATCTTACGTAATAACATTGCATTCGTAGTTTACTTCGAAATACTGAAACCATTCGTAGAGTGTCTGTCTGTCGCAATGTGACTGAAAACTATGAAACAGGAACAGCAAGATAAAGTTGATTTGACAGTTTCATCATCTGAGGTTATCATAGTTTCAGCAATTCAGATTGCATGAATCTTCCTGCTGCTTATCCAGCGATCTCCACGGATGGACAATCAGTCTGTTTTCCTATGAATCCCGCATTCTTCTCAGTTTGAGTATTTATTTTTGGAAACTATTGATTTTTATTTGAAGATTATCTCATTGATAGGCATCATATAATATCAGTTCATTCCGTTTTAAAATATATGAACTTATTAGCAATCAAAGCGTTTAAATAGTGATTTTAAGTCAGAAGTTTAATTAATATTTTGTTCAATAATTTGATGTACATTCGTACAGTGAATAACTAAAAAAAATGCCATAATGTAGATAAATGAAATTTGGTAGGTGATATTAAAATTGCAGTGTTGCGTTACATTTGATTTTAATTTATCATAAACAAGAAGATTTGAAACAGTATGCTTGATTTTTTTTTCGAATTTCAAAGTTAAAGTGTTTCGTGTTTCACATAGAGTTTCAAGATTTTAATTCTAAACGGAAACTTCTCATGTACGATATTCAAAATGTGAGTGTATATTGCATTGGCATTCTTATCCGCCATTACCAGTTGTCGAAACACCACATTTCTTAGACTGAAAGTTCACAGAAGACTACTTCTGATTACCGGAACGAATCAAAACCTTTTGTATTAATTAATCATTCATCAAAAGGATGACAGGGTAAACATTTTAATCTCATTTAAATAAGACTTTTATTGCAAAAAAACTATTAAAAATTAGTATAAATCTTTTGAGGGAATAAATCCTTCACCGAAGCAAGAAAAATCAACACTGACTTGGACATTTTTGAAATATATTTTTAACATATTGCTTTTTAAAAAAATTTAGCAATAATCTTCCATTATTCGGAAAGAGTTCAATTAACTAGCCGCCTTTAGCCGGAAGTTGATTTGTCCATATTAATCGCTTTTTAGACTTTCAAGGAATTTATGAGAAAAAACTAGCTCATTGAAGAATACAAATTAAATTGAATTAGTTTAATTTAAATTAAGAAGTGTATGTGTTTCGGTAATGTAATAAACTGGTAATTATTTATATTCATGGTGAATTTTGATTATGAATAATCACCAGCAAGTTGTGTGATGATTATGAATAAACTAGCTATACATAAACATAAAACACATAAACATAAATAAACTAGCTATACATAAATACCAGATTCATTACATAATATATATTGTGACGGTAAATGTGTTTAAATAAGTAATTAATTCATAACCACCAATAAACTTGTTTGCGATTTTGAATAATCATTGGTAATTATAAATTATTACTAGTTTATAAGATTTGAACTAACATATTATGAAATAAAAGCAGATCTGAAAATATAACTTCGGATTAATGATTGGGGAAAACACGCAATTTAATGTTTTGAAACAGGAGTTTCAGTTCCCTTACAACTTTTTAAAATGTTGTTACATATGATACACAAAATTGAGTTAAGATAAATTAAGGCGAAAAGTTTAAGAAAACGGAACTGATATTATTAATTTAGTAATTTTTTGAGTCTTAAGATAATAGAAGTATTATTTTGTAAGAAAATTATTTTAGAAGGAATGGGCATAAACACTATCACAATTTTGAGACACTGAAGACGAATTTTGAGGTTTTGTCATTTTGTATTTTACACCTCTTTATTGGTGACATTTATATCGAATTTTGTGATATAAAAATTCCTGTTTGAAGCCTAAATCTTGCTTTCTTTTGTATTTTCTTCCCTCTAATTGAACTTTCATCTGCATTTATGTACAGTGGGTAATAAAAGCTTCCTTACTCAGTTATGACTGTTAATGAAAGCTTAATTTTTGATACATGATACTTTGTAATGGAAAGGAAAATTTGAAAATTACTTAAATGAATAGCTATGAATTTTTTAATGCAATGGAATGAAAACTGTTTTAACGCAATTCCTTTACTAATATTTTAAAGGAAAAATATGGAGATTAAAATTCGTAAATTGGGAAAAAATATCAAATAATAATAAAAAAAAACATTTTCCATACGGAAATTACATAGCACAGAAAATCTTTTTCTCGCTGACTAACAAAGATTTAATGACCAGTAGGCTCTCTTTTGGTATTTAAGGGGAAAGTTTTTGCTTGAAAATTTCCTAATTTATCTTAAAATTTACAAATAAGATTTGTTGCGTTTTGTAAAACAGAAACTTTATTACGAAACTCGTATTTAAAGATTCATATTAACCATATATAAGTAGCTTACCAAGATAAAAACAAGTATTAGATATTATGATATTTTATTTTGTCTGCATTCAGAAGCCTTTTTAATCCATTGTACATTCTTGCATAGATTTCCAACATTTTTAAATGTGTTTTTTAATTTTACTGTATTATTCACAAAGCTCTTCAAAAAACATGGAATTCATGCGACAGAATCATATTATAATAGTTTAGAAAATGAGGAAAGTGTAAGAGTGCTTAACAAAAAACGAAACAACAGTATCTCTGTAAGGGGAATGACTTCATCTAGCTATAGTTATAGCATCTAATCTCATATTCATACTCGAGACAGTATTTTATTTGACAAATTTTGAGGTAAGATGACCAAACTGACTAAACTCTTGACTGCTGAGCATCTTCAAATGCGTATAGCAACTGTCTAATAATTTTTGAATAGTGCGACTTTGGAATTAGTTTTCTATTCGAGGCAATTTATACCTCATTTATCCTAAAAAGAAGATGTCGTTAAATTTTGTATCAATCATATGTTATTTTATTTCTTTTCAAACTCAATTTTAGATTTTTTTTGAAGTCTCTTTCATCTTATCTTTTAACTATAGAATTTCTCAAGCTTAGAGCCATCATTTTGCGTTTGAAGCACTGAATTGTGCTTCATCACTGTTTTATTGTTTCATTTATCTAGAATGCTTATTTTGTAACTATATGATGTATATGTCGACAACTATAGTGACGATAACGGAATTTTTCCTTTCAAACTGTAAGGCAATAGTTTTTGTAAGGCTATTTCAAACAAACTCTTAGGAAACATATATTTCACCTCATATTTCAAAATATTCAGAAGTCGAAGTATGGATATAATCAAAATATGATTGCGCTCGTTCTCAGTAATTTATCGAATTAACAAGCTATAAAAATGAAAGAAATTCGCGAGCAAAACTATAATGCAAGAACGACTCACAGACAGATTCTTTTTGCAGAAGCTTAAACATGAAAGGTTTCATTGTTTTTCTCCTCGTCACTGCAGCAGTTGAAAGTATAAGTAAGTGCGATCTGTATTTTGAAATTAAATCGATCTGATATTATTGATTTTCAAGTAAATGTAACTTCGGAATTAAATTTATTATTTTTATGTGGATTTTGTAGCTAGTCTGAGTTTCATCTTAAATTAAACACGAACAAACAGAACTATATATGGGATAAATATTGAGATTATCAACATATTCGACCTCCAGGTTTCTTTTTTTTGGGGGGACAAACACTTTTTGAAGTGATAGGAGCATAGTTATGAAAATTATAATTAACAGAAAGCAGAGACACTTCGAAACATTCTTGTATGCTTGAAAATAAATATATTTTTTGCCTCTCCCTTCATAAAGTTGTGAATCTCTCGTAAAATTGGGAATGGATTTATAGCACTAGTGAACAACAGTAATGTAAAACAAATGATTGCTTAAAATTTTTAATTACTGAATTAATTAGCCCAATTAATTCATTTTTACTGAATTAATTGTGAGAATATGTATTTTAGACATGTTTCTTCTACTGTAACTAAAATATGATCCTCAACTACAGTTGTGGAAAGAAGATGACTATAATCCGAATTACACGGATTTAAATTATTACGGTTATAGATTATTCCTTTCCAAAAGTTCTGGCAGCAAAACAATGAACTCATCAGTAGGTTTTGTTAAGAATCTCAAAGTTTGATGCAAAATTTATGTGCCAAATCTTAAATCTTGTGCTTTTTTTTTATAGATGAGAATAAATGAAATCAAATAACCAGACAAACAGACCTTTGTGAATGAATTTCATTAAAATATTTATAAATTGTTGATTTCCAGACATAGCGGAAATAATACCTCTAAGATATACATATTATTTTAATTATAATTATAATAATACCTTATTATTATTATTATTATTATTATAACGATGCCTTTATTACCTTCATTATTATAATTGTAATTATGTTAATTATATTTGTGTTTATGCCCACGACCACCACATTGAAAACCTTTATAGAGTCACCACTTCCGGATTTGTATTATTATATTTTATCAATACAGCGTGACATGTTTTTTTTTGTATTTAAAATAATACAGTAGAGCAATGCATTTTTCTGACACGATTTCGATAACTTTAGCTTCATGAGAAAATTCATGATAAATATTCAGTGATCACTTATATACAACAGCCTTCTCTTTTGGAACTACGTTCCAGAATAAAAATTTGGTAGAGCTCCCAGCAAAAACAATTGGACCAATTTACCCAAGTTTGCTCAGAATTTTATTTATTTTCATTAATTAATTATTAGAATTAATTTCATTTATACATATTAGGAAAAACCAAATGACCAGTCTTCAAACACCAGCCATTGTACCGACTTTACTTGCTTTTATTTGGCATGAAAGCTCTATTACTTTGATATTTCACTAATGGTCGTTTTTTCCTCTTCTCCCTATCATCTATATGAAAGATATCTCAAAAACTCATATTCAATGCACATACCATGTCGTAAAAGGGGAAAAATTACTCTGGCTGCTTTTTACAGCCATTATATTTATATGATTAATTTTTATATCCCACCAAAATTCATTTCCTTTTTATATCTAGATTTACTGTAAAACAAAGCTTGGGCATAAATGCCAACCCAACAACTTGAAGTTTTGCCAGAAATTCTAATGCATGAAAATCCTTCCTTACAGCTGCTCTAAGACCAAAATATTGCGACCTACCAATGGACACTGGTCCATGTAAAGCATACATCCCTCGATACTTCTACGACCCAACAAGTGGCGGCTGCAAAAAGTTTGTTTACGGAGGATGTTTTGGTAACAAGAACAATTTCGAGACTGAAGAAAAATGTAACGAGAAATGTGGAGGTAAATACTGATTAAATAATAACAAAAATCCCCAATATTATGCATATTTATTTATATATTTACGTTCAAATAATAATCGGTTAGATATATGCCAGTCTACATCGAAACACAAAAGCGAAAAATAGAAACATGTTTAACAAGTTGAGGATATAATTTTATGTTACACATATATATATAAACAACCATAAAAGCATTAAAATAATTAAAAACCATTTCCTGAGTCAACAAAAATTATTCGGAACTAATTAGGTCAAAAGAGAAACTAAAATTTAATTCGGAATTAGACAACAAAAAGATCGCAAAATTGAAAAGTAAATGAAATAAAACCTCGAAATAAACTCGTATATATTTAATCTCAATTCCAGAGCATTAAAAATTTGCGGAATCTGTAAGTTACAGTTGAAACAATCTATATATAACTAGATTATATTAAAGGGTTTTGCTTGTAAAGCGAAAATATATGTCTAGTCTGGGGCTTTCCTCTATTCTATTTCAGCATTATCGGCTCCAGAACATACTAAGACATACATTTACACAGTCATTTTTATTATTAGCACATGAATTCATTGACAAACTCATGCGCGTATTCACCTTTATTATTGGCACTAGATGATTTATGCTGATCCGCCATTCCGTTTCGGCAGGAGCACACTTCAGCATTGACATTTTCAGTTACATGAATGACGATTTCAGGGCATGAAGATATGATTTTTTCGATATCAATTATTTTTTCTTGGGATATCTGTTGAATCTTGAGTACGAGTATTCCAGTTGAATCATGTGAGGATCCCTTTGTTCGGGTATCAGTAACTGTTGAAAGTGTTTGTGAGATACCTGACATCTTTATCAGGATACGTCAATTGCCTTCACCAATACCTCCAAGCAAGTATCGCAATTGATGAATTCGATTTTGAACTTGTCTTGTATGCATTATGTAAGTGAACGGCATATCAGTAACTGTTGAAAGTGTCTGTGAGATATCTGACATCTTTATCAGGATACGTCAGGACTGATACTTCCAAGCATGTATCGCAATTGATGGACGCAATTTTGAACTGGTCTTGTATACATTATATAAGTGAACAGTGGAATCATGAAACATTTTGTATGTCTTCACATTATCATTTTTGCCCATACCATAAATAATTCATTTTTAATATATTTTGCCACTGTTGAAAATTGTCCAGTAATATCTTCATTAGTAAGAAAGTTAAAGAAAAAAAGATCTTGCGTTGGTTGGATTGAGAAACCCTGTATTTATTATCAAAGAAATAGATTGAGATTTGTGCTTTTAAGTGAATATGATTCATATTCTTACGCTTTACCTCCCCTCCAAGTTTGTACCGATAATTTGGATCAACCCTGCTGTCATGTCTCTAACCACCATGGAGCTATTATGTCTGTCCCCAAAAGGATCTGAAGAGCAGCAGAACAGTTGTGCCGAGGAGCAGGACATGATGTTTATTTAGGAGTCTTTACGCGGAGAGTGCGCGTCATTTGTATGAGTTTTTATGAGAACTCTGAATATTCCTGTGTGGCATATACAATTATTATCTCCAGAGCTTTACAGAGCTGCAATCTCCAGAGCTTATTTAAGGTATCCGACTACTTTAAAAACACTGGATAGTGACCACATTGGTGAATAATTTTTATATTGTTATTTCTTGTAGTTCAGACTTTCTTCTTTCCAAAACAGTTTATATTTTTTTAGAAAAATGTTGGCCTAACCTATCATCCAGGGTCACATATTTTTTGCCGCTAAAATTTTATTTTAACTACTATTTTCTCAAAACTTTCATTTTCATAAAAATTGTCCACCGTTAACAACATATCTCGAAAACTAAAAGAGGTATTTACATAAAAATTTTCTGCGTCTGTTTTAAATCATATGGGCAATAAAACGAACCATAGTTTTTATTGTTGGTGAAATGCTTTTTCATTTATAGGTGTTTTTAGAAAAACTAAGATGTGACTTTAGGAAAAAAGGCATATATATGTATATTTTTACCCATTACTTCTTTGCATCTCATGATTTTTTAAAATATTTGTTTCATTTCATACGTCATTATATTCTATAACTTGTGCACAAAAAAAATTGGATTGTTGCATTATAATTTTGTGTAGAGTGTTAACCGTCTAGGTTAAATTTCATTAAAATTTACTATAAATTTCCCTATTTCTCAAAATATATTATTATTTTTTCAAACAATTTTATTGTATTTTTAATATTTCAGATTATTATTGATAAGAATCTAAAAACCACAATTTTACATTTCTTTTGAAAAAAAAATTAAGTTTACAAAAAAATTTCTTTGAACACTGTCGGATACCTTAATACATTTTATTAACTGAACTACGAGCAATTTATTTGCCATTATATTTCATAACACTTTGTTTCAGATACTCACAATGAGTGCCCACCGAACAAAGAGCTCGGTTCATTTGACGATTGCCCAGATTCGTGTTACTCTCTTGAGCACCCAGTGAGAATCTGCACCCTGAGGCTGAACTGGGGCTGCAAGTGCAAGGTTGGCTACGTGCTAAGGGAGGACAAAGTTTTCGATTCTGACTGCATCAAACCCGAAGAATGCCCATTGAATGATACAAGTGAGCGATCATTCAACAGTTTATTGTGACAAGATTTATGTTTTATATATTTTCAGGGCATTTAACATTATATTCGGAATTGAATGATTCCTTTTTACTCAATACATTGAAGTAAAAAGTCGTAATTAAAGAGTAATTATCACTCATACATGAAAGTTTGTAAAATAGGGCTGTTAATATCGATAAATTAACCCTCCGGGCGCCCATTTATTCTGATTATGGCTTCTCAAAAATTTCTCTCTATCCGTCAACAGATTGCTTCAAAAAAATATCAGCTTCACACGAGACAGTGTCCAAAAAATAAACGAGCATTTTTCACTTCCCCTCTTTCTCAGCTGTGGGGTTCCCATTAACCCAGTGGGGATACTGGTTTGTAATCTATCTAGTTTTCTTATCTTACTGATGACCACTTCCCTCCCCTCCCTTTTTCACCCACTTTTTCGTATTAGCAATATGTAATTTTGAATTAAATGGCTATATGAATTCATATCTTTGAAAGGGAAAAAATATTTTGCATAGAGGTCTTAAATTTGTAAACTAAATTTTTTGTATCATTAGATTGACTATCTCATATCTGTATTTATTACAACATTTATGTCCTTGAATTTCCAAAAAACTTTTGCAATATCGAATGATTAATTAAAAATAATTACATAAATTCTAACTAAATAACTAGTTTTACTCAAAAGATGGCGCTCCTAGATTTCTTTTTGATGACGTTTTATAAGACCTGACAAGGTAGACGTTTTTAACTTTTAACGCGGAAAAACTATTCTAGTATCAGGATGTACAATTACAGGTATAGGTTTTCACTTCTTATTATGTTCGCTTTCGTTCTTAACTAGTATTTGAAGGTGCATTTTCAGTTTGGTGAGTGTTTTTTCTACCTTCTTATTATTGCTGAATTTGATTCTATATTCTTGTGATTGTCAGGTTTACTGTGATTTTTTTATTGGATTTCAGTTTGATTTATTTTATAAAGTCTATTTTAAAATATGTGATATGTAAGATTTTAATTTAGTTAGTAGTCTCTATACATTCTTGTATTGACAAATTTGATTTTATGGTTACATGTTTTTTCTGGTTTGCTGTGATTTTAACTTACCATTGTTCAAATTTGATGTTTTTTCTTTTGTGATACTAATTTATCTCCAAAACCTCAATAATCTGGGATTTTCGGGTCACGAGGGGCTAATTTCTTGACGATAGTCAGACCCTTCACAGAAAAATCCCTGTTTGGATCCCTGTCTGAAGGTGACCCTTGAGAAAGTCCTCAGACCGCATTCTTTATTAATTTTGATTCTTAGGCAATAATTGTTTCAATCGTACTAACGTTTATTATTTTAAAGTTACTTCATATACTTACTTTCGCAACAGATTGTCTTCAAACAGTTGAAAATGAATGAACAAAATAAATGAAAATATAATGTAGGAATGTGAATTTCAAATAGAAAATGAATTATATTTTTAGTGAATGTGAATTGGAATTAGATTTTTAGTTAACGTGAATTAGATTTTAAGTGAACGTAAATTATATTTTTAGTGAATGCGAATTAGATTTTTCGTGCATGTAAATTAGATCTTTAGTGAATGAGAATTAAATTTTTAGTGAATGCAAATTATTTTTTCTGTGAATGTGAATTATATTTTTAGTGAATGTAAATCATATTTTTAGTGAATGTAAATTAGATCTTTAGTGAATGTGAATTAGATTTTTAGTGAACGTAAATTAGATTTTTTAGTTTTAATTCAGGGGACTGAAACGGATATTCTTAATAATTTTCATGATTTCAAATAAGGACAAAACAAAAGAATGAAGATTCTATCTTCTGTGTCTAAACTATTGCTAAGTTATACTTTATAGATAATTGAGAAGTTTAGTTTTGAGGGATGTAAGTTGCTCAAATCCTATATTTAATGCAATTAATTAATGGTCGTAAAATGCTCTATTGACAGAAGATTGCATAAACTAAAATACACTCATTCTAAATGAAATTACCAATGAAAATACTCTTCAATATTGCCTCTAGTTTCCTATTTACCAGAAAATCTGCTGTGGCTCATTCGACTCTTATTTCGCTTCAAGTAGATATTTTATAATAAATATTGAACAAATAATTCTTTTTATTCAAGACATTATCTTCTTCTCCTATTAGCTATTGTGCTGAATTGGGGACAAGAAGATAAGTAAAATTGAAATTCATTTACTAAGAAACCGATAATAAAGCAATATATATTAAAATAATAGTAAAAGGAAATTATAAATCTACATGTTGTCTGCTATAGGCCTTAGAGCAATAATGTGTGAAACCAAAAAATTCCTTTAAAGTATTTCATACTTTTTTTGAATTTGAAACAATACAATGTAAGTGATAAGAATAATGCTACCCCTTTTTCAATTGTTTTTATTTGTTATTTTTCAAATTATAAAAATCTGAAAAATAAATGGTTTGTTAGTTGTGATAATCTGCAGGTGGCTATCAAAGCTATAGACTTATTAATGAGTAAAGGAGTCTTTATTAATAAGGCTCAAGGCAACCTTTGACAAGTAGTATAGCTTAGAGTAACTTGGGATTCAAATGGGTTGATTATTCTTGTCATCCGATTGTTGCACAAATCATGGATCAACTGTCAATGCTAGTGAACAGAGATTTTCAGGTCATTTTCTGCTGGATACCGAGTCACGTTGGAATCTATGGAAATGAGCTTGCAGATCAGGCTCCGAAATTGGCTTCAGTTCCTCTTGATTTCCGTGCTCCTTTCTCTGATGTTTCAGGATATATCAAACAATATGTCTATGGAAAGTGGCAGGAAGTTTAGGACGCGCAGGTTGATAATAAACTACATACTCTTCAACCAAAAATAATCTGTGGTCAGTATTACCGAACAGAGGGGCGGATGTAAAATCAATTCGTCTACGTATTGAACACACAAGACATGATCAACGACATTTGTTGTTTGGTGAACGGGCACCAGGATTACTAATAGACCAGCAGAAGACCATGATGCAGTTGCCCATTCTACGACAGATCCATCTTCATGCCTGGCAGTTGGAAGAAAATCACGATCATATGATTGAGCAAGTGGCCTCCTAAATTCCTAAGTCCGATAAGAGGGAAAAGAATGAGAGATGATTTGTCTGGCCACATGACTTTCTCCCAATTATTAATAGATCAAGTTGCAGTTACAGCATCTCTGTAGATGACTTCTGACATTGAAATATGTAAAGCAGCCTGGACATTGTTGCTTTACAATAAATAGTCTGTTATATATATATATATATATATAGCATATAAACGGACAAAGCATAGCCATTCATAGCTTAATATAATAGCAGCTTAGTGTTAAAAGAAAGAGAGAATAATTTTCCCAGTGCTTATATGCTCTGAGATTTTGATAGCTATTTATTACACCTGTCTACATCAGGCAAAAGAAATATAGGGAACTTTAGGAGGATGTTTAGGTCAGGAAGTTTTTATCCTTTCTTTCGGAATGTGGGAACAGCTGATGAAAGCAATTTTATAGAGCTTTCTTTGAAGAAATTTTATAGAGCATGAATTGAAAGGTGAAATGGGATCAGGAAATAAGTGAACATCTTAGAATGAAATTAATGTGTGCTGAATTGAGCTAAAAATGAGGAAATTAATTACTTTTAAATTAGATTTTAAAAAATCCTTGTGTGCATGTGGACGCACACATACATAGTGTGCCGAAATTATTCAAGAAAATGGACTCTAGAATCTTGGATTTTATACTGTAGAAAAAATATTTTTATAAACCTATGCTTGAATCTGATGAATTTATTATGGGAAAAAATTAAAATCCAAAAACTCTCATTAATATAATTATATAAAAATATTTAAAGCGATATATAAAAAATTTAACGATTACTGAAACTTTACTACCTTCTAAACGCCACATGCATGTTAGAATATCGTTATTATTAATATGAAGCCTATTTAAAATAGGTGCTATTTTGCATATCTATTTTGATGCATCTGATTGCAAGAAGTTCGCAATGCATAGTTTAATTTTTCTACTTGCGAATTAATAAATTAATATACTTAAATGTTCGAGTTCATTATTTTGTATATAACATTGTTTAAAACTATGATTAATTCAAAATAGGCATATTACATTAGAATTATATAAAGATTATAAATTCGTATTATTTTATACATTGATAAAATTCAGTAGCTTTTTGGAAAATCATAAGATAAATATGAATTGTCAAAACTAAATGAAGGATGCAATATAAAATTGATAGAAAATTAGATGCTATAAAGGAAAACGGACTTATTCAAATGTAGAGCCGCTATATGTAATACACAAGAAATTTGAAATACTTCCACAAGAGAAGAAATTTATTTTATGTGCAAGATTTGAATTGACTGTTATGGTTTTATACTGAGATCAAATAGCTATGTGGAGATTAATTAAAATATTCTTAATTTCTACATAAAAATACTAATGAACTTTTTAAAAAATATTCAATTTTCAAAACATACAATTGAAAAAAATTGTGTAATAAAAAATTTAAGTATACTTACATTGAATGTTTAGGTTTCAAATTACGATTCGTTACTTTGAATATTAGGGAAATTTAAATTAATTTTTCTTTAGTGAGACTCATTTTGATGTACATTTGTTCGTCGTGTCCGTGTTTTCGCGGAAAGGGGGTGCAGTAGCTTCTGAGGGTAAAAACCCCTGAGCACCCAGAGTGCAGAAGTCTGACTTGTAGCTCACACACATGACACAACCCTTTTTAGGGGGTGGTCGAACTCATTCATACACTCCTTCATCCCTCTGCAAGTTAGAATTTAGATCCAAATCAGAGGCCGACTCATCCTTGATTCAGTACCCCCAGAGGTATGATTTGCTATAGGAACTTGGAGGACTTTGCAGTCACGACATATTTAATGTGCCCCAACTGCCATTAGCCAAGACGAGGAAGGAACCCGCGACCTTTCAGTTAGGAGACTGATGCTCTACCAACCAGGCTACCGCGGCCCATTTTGATGTACATGAAATCAAAATTAAACTAAATATTATTTTCATTTTGGAATTATTTAAATAGTGTATTATTATCGAGAACATACAGGTGTATATTGATACAAAAACATAGCACATCAGGAGTTGAGTAGAATGTCTCTTAGTTATATATATATATATCGGTATCTTAAGTGTAAAGGATGAAAATCTGCATTGAAATTCAAAATTGAAATAACATTCAGAAAGTAATTTCATACACACTTTAAAAAACGCATCTTTAACCTTGTATTTAAAATAATTCAGATAATCAATATATGCAGATGCTTTTTTCCCAACACTTTTATCGAAACAAATTCCACGAAGATAAAACAAGACTCCCATGGAAACTGTCATAAAAGGGAGATTCGCAGCCCGATTTCGTTATTCACAGAAGTTTAAACATGAAGGTTTTCATTGCTCTTCTCTTGGTAGCTGTTGCAGCTGCAAGCAGTAGTAAGTTCGAAATTTTAAATTATTATTACTTTATAATTTGAGAAAGCATTTTTTTACTGTGCACAATGTTTTTGAAACGTAATTATTTCGATTGTGAAACTTTGATATTACTTTTAATAGAAATGTATCCTGTATATTCGAAAAATTATTCGAACTTCAGATTGTGACTAATATACACAATATAGATCTTCTTCAGCCTGCATTCTGGCTTAAGGGTAGCATGTCTTACTTATATTCTGGGTGTCCCGGCTCGGGTATGGTTGTTATTCTGTGTTCTACCTGTGAGTATTGTGAATATGCCCCCCTGTAAAAAGGGGTTGTGCAAGCGAATATGAATCGTACTATTTGCACTAGTTGGCACTATTGAAAAACAAGGAACGATCATTTAAACTTAAAATCGCTGACAGCGATCAGTGGGCTTGTTAATGACAAGTGCCATTGGAAACAACAACAACAGATCTTCTTGTTTCAGAAAAAAGTTGTGCTAAAATATATTATATGTCTATAAACATTATATGTATATCTGAAGTACATATGCCTTAAATGAATGAAATCTGATGTATAGATTTTACACTCAAAAATGTAAATTATCAGTTCAATTTTAGATAATTTTTTATTACATAAAGTCTGCACAACTGGGTATATGTGATGATTTCTGAAAGAATGTGATTAAAATACAAAATTATATGAAGCATTCATATTAGATATCCAAGCATTTGTACATTATATTTCACCTTTTTATACAAAATGGTTTTTATATTTTACTATGATTTGTAGAAATTATACAATGATTATTGAAAAGTTTTTTAATTTATAAACTACATTTTTTCCCATGAATACCTATATAAATTTCATCATATGGTACTAAAAGTTTTTAAAATCTAAAAATTTATATATGGCATGGTTTTTTTAAACAAAATTGTAGATTTATATCAAAATTGAGATCAGAAGATTGCCAGTTCTTTTGTTTATCCTTTAGTATATTCAGTAATTCAGATTCAGAATTAGTATGATTCAGTAATTCAAAATTATATTGGACTAAAATAACGAAAGGAACCCTCAAATTGTATGTCATAAATTTTATGAAACCTCCTCAAACTTAAACCTTCGACTTTATGTTATAAAAATTGTAAAATTCATACTAACCACTTTTGGGGACCAATTTATTCCTGCAGATAATGAAGTTTTTAAATGATTTATGTAAAGCAGTTACGTCAGTGCAATTATTTATCAACTGTCAAGTCTATTTTGGTGCTTGATAAACTTTTTTGGGTGCCAATTTCTTGATTTTAGTTACAATTGTTAGTGAAGTATTGAATTAAATGCATCTGTAAAAGGTTTCAGTAATGCAGTCTGATAAGTTAAGGCAGCCGTAAGTTTACATTCGATTATTGCCATTCAGCAACAAGCAATAACAGCGATTTATGTACTACAAGCGATAACGTTTTAATGAAGAGATATTTCTATTTATTTTCAAAAGTCACCTAAGAGGTATTAGATCACAAACGTGATTATTATTCACAACAAAGCTAAGCACCTAATTCATACTCTTTGAAAATGACTTTTTGTAAAGTCTTCAGTTTGGATTCTTTGCTTAATTTTTATTCCTATTTTTAAATTCTCAAACATTTGCTATTTAGTATAAGTTGTGTATATTAAATAGAAAAGACACTCCCCTCTGAATATTCGGCAAACTGGTCAGTGGATTTCTTGCCTATTTCATTTGGGACATTTCTCCCTTTGTTTCTCTGTGATAAAAATATAAGGCGATATTTGCCAGCTGGGTTTTTATATGGCATAAAAATCAATAAGGTAAATGAATATATGATACAATAATCATAATCAAATTTGTTTTGATGAATATTACGACATACTCTGTATCTTTTACTATTTTTCAAAAAATGTCTCACATCAGATCATGATTTGTTTATTGACCATCTTAACATTTTGCCCTAGTCTGGTGAGTGCATTCCTCGCCTATTTCATTTGGGACATTTCTCCATTTGTTTCTCTGTGATATAAATATAAAGCAATATTTGGCAACTCTGTATTATATCTCATAAAAATCTATAAGGTAAATGAATATCCTGAGTTCAGAATATCCTGATATATCCGAACTGATCATATTGATACAATAATCATAATCAAAACGGTTTCATTGAATATTACGGCATACTCAATAGCTTTTACCATTTTTCAAAAAACATCTCGTATCAGATCATGATTTGTTTATTGGCTATCTTAATATATCGTTCTAGTCTCTAGGGAGGACTGCCCTTCGAACAAAGAGTTCGGTTCATTCGGCGACTGCCCAGACTCGTGCTACTCTCTTGAGCACCCAGTGAGGGCCTGCACCCTGAAGCTGAACTGGGGCTGCAAGTGCAAGGCTGGCTACGTGCTGAGGGAGGACAAGGTTTTCACTTCCGACTGTATCAGACCCGAAGAATGCCCATGAGGTGAAGTAAGTAACCACTCAACTGTTTTGCTATTATGATTGGCGAAATATGTTTCATTTTTAAAGATATTTTGTTCCCAATGTTAATGTGTATGAATAGACAATATAAAATGCATTTCAGGCCAAACAAGTCATATGAATAATTTTGGCGATGATGTTGGCTGGAATTGTGCCGATATGTTGGTTGAATTCCACCAAGGATCACACCAGCGATGTCTGAATTTGAAGTCCAGTTTGAATTCATTCGGCAAAAGCGAATGCTGATGTCTAGTTGCTGTTACTGGCTTATTAAGATGTCACCACAATACTTCCCTACCTGTGAGTCGATAGAGAAGAATGATTTTTATAGCGTCAAGTATTATGGCGAGCAAAAAGAGAATGTTTCGATACCGCCAAGCTTTATGGCGGGCGAAGAGAGAGTTTCGATACCACCAAGCGTTATAGCGCTTGTCACTGCTGCGTCGAGTCTGACGACTTTGTAATGGTTGCGTTTGCTGTGGATAGGTGGCACCACAATAGCTGTTTGAACGTTCATAGTCCGGGTCACCAATGCGGCGATAGGTTTTTGGCGGGAATTGTGCAGATAATGCAGGTTGAATTCCACCAAGGATAGAATCTGGAATGTTTGGGTTAGAAGTCCAGTAACTTAACAAAGGCGATCGCTGATATCTAGTTGCTGTTACTGGCTTATTAAGATGTCACCACACAATGATTTTCCTTCATAAAAGGTCCAAAGCAAATATTTTGTTATGATTACTAATATATTTTAAACATTTCTCTGTCATATTCTGATAAATACAATAATTAAAGGAAACTTAAACCAATAACATACTATCATATACCGGATGATCCAAAAGTCAAGACGAACTTTAAAAACCGAGTAATTCGAAAACGAATAAAGATAAAAAGCCCTACACTTTGATGGAAAAGAAGCCAGGTTTTGTGTGGCACCGAAACGTAGTCTAAAGGCTGCGATTAGCTCTATAGCTGTATCCCTACAAGAATATGAATATGAAGCTATATGAGTTTACCCATATGAGTAAATTTAAGGGTTTTTTGGACTCTCTTCCAAGAAGTGGACACCCTTTAGTAGCCGTGGCTGTTGCCACGTCAGTGGAGCAGACGCTGCCATCCATGTCGGTGGTTTCTGCACATGGGGCGTGCAGTGTTGTTGAAGTTTCGAGGCAGGAATTTTGGACGGAAGGGTATATAGAGCCTGACGAATAACTCTGAAACACTATCCCTACAAGTTGCAACATAACTAAGAAATGAAACCTCCTGACTTCGACTCTCGCCAAGATTTTGCAAATTTAGTATTCAATAAGATGGAAGAGCAGCAAAACTAGCTACACACTGAGCTTTGGATAGACGAAGCGCATTTAACACTCTCTGGCACTATTAACAATCCCAATTGTCGAGTGTGTATCATAGAATATCCACATGCATTTGATGAAGAACTCTTGCAACAGCCTGAAGTGACAGTATGGTGGGGTTTCATAATTGGTCCACTTTTTGAGGTCTCTCAGATGGGTTTCAAAACAGTTTCTTTAACTATTCAGGGATACTCACCACTGTTACAGAGCAACATTATTTCTGAACAAGAGCAAAAGGCACTACAAATCACCTTTATGCAAGATGGAGCACCACTTCATATTGTTCCACCTAGCCTGCGACACTAAACATTTGGGGAGGATCACATTATCAGTCTATACTTTAATCACGCATGGCCTCCAATATTTCCCGATCTGACACCCTGTGACTTCCTGCAATCTAAATTCTTGAAGTCGAATGTGGACCACGAAAAAAGTATGAAAGGAAAATGCAAAAGAAATCCATTATTTACAGTTTTAAAACGATTAAAAAAGATATTATATTCCCTCTTTTACTGCGTACACTTAAACCAAAAAAGTAATACTTAATCTTTTTGTTTCATCAAAATGTCTTATATCAGAAATTAACAGACAAAAACATATGTTATATGAATTACATCAAAAATTTACAAACAAAAATATCTGTCATGTGTTTTATATCAAAAATTAGCAGATAAAAATATCTGTTATCTGTCTTATATCAAAAATTAATAGTTAACAGACAAGAATGTGATATTATATTTAGAAAACACTTGTAAAATGTGGCATTTTGTGACAACAATTAAATATCATATACAATAATCTGAGGATAGATGTAACTAAACATAGAAAGCTTTTTACTTCATAAAAATTGTCATGATTCTTTTGTATTTTAAATAGAAATATCATGTAACTAGATGGTTTCATTTAAAGATATCTCTGCAAAAAATGGATTTGATGATTTTCTAAGGTGGTGTCTTTTTTTCCGTGCTTCTTTGCGTTGTTTATGCACGTTAATTGATTTTTAATATTGTTTTATTTTTTATTGTATACTTGATTTGAACTTTTACTAAATATATTTTTTAATCTCTTACAGCTTGAAATTCTTTCTTCCTGGTGAAATTAAAAGACAAACTCTTCTCTCATGATTACTGGCACCTTATGTTTATCTGCAATGTAACCTAGCTTATGATTTAAATTCTGTACAATAAAAGTTTGAAAAATTGTCACTGAGAATTTTCATTTCTTTATTTAATAAATTTTTCATATTTTATTTCATAAATACATAAAAAGTTTAAACATAACATTCACATGAAACATGAATTTACATGAAACTGTGTTCTAGTAATTAAATTGATTAAAATTATTCAATTTAAAATTATTTTCTGAAACACTCGTTTTTCGAGAAAAAAAGAAAAATCAGCAGACTCGTTTATCTAGCTGCAGGTGAGAAAATTTTGCTGAAAAATCAGCAAAATTGGTCTCAGCAAAACTTTCTCACCTACAACCTGATAAATCAGTTATTCCTATCTCATTCCAGTGTAAAATTGAGAATCATAGATAATTCAATCCATTAATGAATATCTTGACTGGCATTGGGGAACAATAGTTTGGAAACCTGGATCTTTCGAATCTATCATATGATCCTTTGATACTTTTTTGGAGATTAACTTATGCCATATTTTTAATGGAATTCGACAATCAAATTTGTGTCTTAGATATGTTTTTATAATAGGTCTAAAATCTAAAGTTGACCAAATTTTCAGTTTGTAGCTACGAAACAGCAATCAAAATCTAACCAATTTAAGTCAATATGTCTTTAATTTACATTTTTTACATGATTGTGAAAAAATAGATCGACATAATATTCCAGCCACTGTAGTATTTAGCCCCAATTTTAGTAGGCACTTACATTTTATATGATAAATTTGCG
Source organism: Argiope trifasciata (assembly GCA_026543055.1). Classification (NCBI taxonomy): domain Eukaryota; kingdom Metazoa; phylum Arthropoda; class Arachnida; order Araneae; family Araneidae; genus Argiope; species Argiope trifasciata. The sequence continues at coordinate 42,482 of JAPMOQ010063948.1, forward strand.
TATAAAATATTACGCATTTAGCTGACTTCGTTATGTAGTTATCATGTTAACTTATATTCGAACAGCCGGACAGACAGACTTCATCTGAATGTAATTTACTCAAAATTTAATAGTAATCTCAAGTTTGAGGTAAAAGTTATATATTAAGGTATCCGACTTCGTTCGAAGGAAAAGTTTTGAAAAATTATATATTTTAAAAACTATTTAAAGCTATGAGTTTTAGATGTATTGCTAATTATATACAGAATAGAATACTATAAATACAAAAAAAATAATTTGAATATATAATATATTTTGAGAAAGTAGTTAGTTTTAATAAAATGTAAGCAAAATAGTTAACACTCTAAACAAAATCGTAATGCAGCAATCCTATTTTTCTTTGCACAAAAATTATAGAGCATAATATTGAATTAAAGGAACCGAAATCGAAGAAAAATTTGAGATGTAAAGAAGTGATGGGAAAAATTATACTTATACATGCATTTACTCCTTAAATTTACAACTTATTTTTTTCTAAAAACACCTATAAATGAAAAAAATTTCACCAACATTAAAACTTTTGGTTCATTTCATAGCCCATGGCATTTAAAAACACTCTGAAATTTCTATGTAACTACATCTATTAGTTTTGAGATATCGTGTTAAAGGTAGAGAATTAAAAAAAAAAAATAAAGTTTTGAAAAATGGAAATTAAAGTCAGATTTTGGCTGAAAAATGTGTGACTCTGAATGAGAGGTCAGGCCTTTCTTTTCCTGAAAAAGATAATCAGTTTTTGTAAAAAGGAAATTCTAAACGACAAGAAATAAGAATACAAAATTATTCGCCAATGTGGTCGATAACAATGTGGTTTTTAACACATTCGGATACCTTAAATTCCATTCGTCAAGTTTAAAGAGGGTTTTGAGTTATAGTATTCTCAGTCAGATATACATGAAGTCAAAAAACTTATTTTAATAACAGATGGAGATTAAAATGAGGGCAGTGATTTTTCAAAATATTGGCATCAAATTTAAAATGCTTTGTCATTCTATAGTTTATATTCGAGAATTTGGAAGAAAGCAGGAAAATAAATGCATTTGTGGAGAAAATCTTACTGTTTACCACTATTTAAATGGGATGTACGGATATCTCAGAGTGAAGGAAGGACCTGAAGATTGAGATTAATGATTTAAGTACAGTACTGATGGTACCAGGTCATCTCAAAACCCTGAAGGATATGATGGTAAAGATGGATAGTTTCATTCCAACTGTTTGAAAGAGTGCAGATGGGGAGAAAGTCAGCTATTGACTACCCCGAAAGGAATGTTAGTTTGACTGTTCGGTCCATGTAAGGTTGGACAATACTTATTCAGCAGTCGACCACAACAAATCCTGTCGATACTGCTACTTTCAGTGGTGGCGGGGTGGTCGGCTGTATGCAAGAACTCGTCCTCCAAGAATTGAGTAATTAATACTTTTGTAATAGGGAGATATGGACGATTAAAGAAAACTAAGTAAATAAATTACAGGTAGATAGAGTTGAATTGGGTTAAGGTCCATATTGAAAGGTAATAAAATAATAAAGTTTAGTTTATTTATGTTAAAGTCCCACTTTGAGCAACAATAGGGCTATTTTGGGACGGACTTCGTCATTTTAAACCATGTTCAGATGACGAGTATCAAACCTGAGCAGGCACCCTATCTCCAAACTTGCACACCATACCGAAGAGAGGACGTTTGGCCTGACAGATATAACGTGCACCATACTGTTCGGTCAATATAAGGTTGGACAGTACTTATTCAGCTGTCCACCACAACAAATTCTGTCGATACTGCAACGTTCAGTGGTATCGGGGTGGTCGGCTGTGTGCGAAAAGAAGAAGTAGCAGTTTGTATTCGAGAAAGTGAATAAAAAAACCGCAATGAATGATTTAGGGTTAAAGAAATAGTTTTTATATTAACAGAAGTCTTTCAAAAATAAATTCTATTT
>JAPMOQ010063948.1:114960-137273 GCA_026543055.1 Argiope trifasciata
TAATTATAACTGGAAAATTCATATATATATATATATGAATCATGAATATATATATGAATATTTTTATGAATATTATTCATATTCTTACTCTTTGCCTCTCCTCCAAATTTGTACCGATAATTTGGATTAATTTTGTTGTCATATAACTACCCACTGTGGAGCTGTTCTGTTTGTCCTAAAAAGGAAGTGAAGAGTAGAATAACAGTTATATCAGGTAGGAGGCCGTGTGATGTACTTCAATAAAAAAAAGGTCAGAATTAAATAACAGAAAAGGTGTAGTCTTCCACAAAGATAATGCGATTTTTCATACAACTTTGGTCACTCACCAAAAGCTTTTACAACTTGAATGGGTTACAATACCACAGCCAGTATATTCTCCAGATCTAGCACCTTCGGATTATAATTTGTTCTAGTCGCTTCAAAATGTTTTAGACAATAAAACCTTCAAATGAGGAGGTCAAAAATCACTTCAATCAGTTTTTGCCAGCAAAGACCAAAAATGTTACGAGCATGGAGTCATGCTACCTCTAGAAAGAGGTCAAAAGAGTACTGGAGTAGAATGACCATTTTATAATTTGATAAAATATTTTTTCCTTATATGAAAATTGTCTTTCATTTTTGTAGAAAAAAAACGAAATCACTTTCAGAAGAACCTAATATTTTTCAACAATATACTGAACCCAATTTAAATTCATAATACAACGCTCCTAAATCAAGCCTATGATGCATTTAGGATGCCCGCTGTTGTTATATTTAATGATATTCAGAACTTAACCTCATAGTTTACTGTTTATAAAGAAGATTTAGAATAAAGATGATTTAAAAATCAGAAGAATTACCGAGAGAAGAAAATTACCAATCGTTTTACTACACGAAGGTCATAATTTTAAAAGGATAATTCATTAATCAGATTATTGAAATATAAGGATGGTTCTATCATTGTAACACAATCAAAAATATTACAGATGCGAAGATATTTATTACAGTTAGATATTCATGGATAATATTCATCAATTTGACTACTCTGGCTGGAAATATCGAGTTTGTCATTCTTGAATTAAAATAAGTTATTGAAATTCCTTTGCCTCTAAGTCTTCATATTCCTTTATTTAAAAATGTCAACTTAATGGGAAAGATAGAAAATAGCTCTATGCTTTCTGACACTCTGACAAACAAAAGCTGTTGCTCATACTTTAATGTAATAATAAACAACTCTTTCAAATTTTCTTCGATAATTTTGAGAAACGTTTTGCAACTTTGGATGCTTCTTAAATATAGTTTTCAGTTTGAAACGTGTATTATAATTTTGGTTAAAATTAATATCTCTGAAGAATCTAAAAAATATTAAAGCAAAAATTGACTTATAATTTCTTTTGCAATGTTCTCTTTTCTTACTTATTCTTTACTGAATATTGTATTACATTGATTACAAAATACCGTTTTTGATAGCTTTTTTTATTTATTACAGCATTTTTAAATATATACCTCAATTAATACTTTTTAAAAATTTTTTACAGCTTCAAATTTTTTCTCTCTGAAGAAACCAAGAGATGATCGTTTCCCTGGTGTGGGTATACCTTCTGCAATGTAACCTATCTTGTGATTTATATTTTGTTGATTAAAAGTATAAAAACTGATTATAGAGCGTTTTTATTTATTTATTTTTACAAATACTTTTCCTCATTCTTTGCAGTGTTGAATATGTGTTTATACTTTCGTAATCAGCAAATCATCCTATTCATTTTGATTATAAATGATTCCGAGTTCGTCTCCAAATAAGATCAAAATTTAGTTTTAGTTATATTAAAAATCCATTTTTAAATCAACACTGTGCTATTTTGGGATGGACCACGTAATTTTGGTCAAAATTCTTGGACGATACTTGAGTTATCACTTGCCTCTCCAAACTTCCACAGTACACTAACTGGAGAACACAGGACAACCAAAAGCTATTCAATTAAAAGCATGAAAACTGATCATTCAGCATTTTTATTTATTTATTATTACAAATTCTTTCTTTTCTTTTTACTGTCATGATTGAGTCTTTATACTTTAGTAATCAGCCAATCATTCTAAACATTTTGATTATAACTTATTTAGAGTTCGTCTCCAAATCAGTATCAAAATTTAGTTTTAGTTATATTAAATATTCATTTTTAAATCAACACTTTAGGAGTTTGGATAGACTTCGTAATTTTGGTCAAATTCGTCGATGATACCTGAGTTATCACCAACCTTTCCAAATTTTCACAGTGCACAAGCTGGAGAACAAATGAGCATCAAAAATTATTCTTACGCTATTTATTTATATATTATAGACAACAAGGAATTTGGGTTTTTTTCTATTATTTTCTCTTAATATATTTTAAAACTAAAATAAATAATGTCTTTCTGGCCAAGAAATCTGGATTATTCAAACTCTATGTTACCAGTTAAATCGATTTCTAATTTTCGAATGTTTAAAACCGAAAAAATAAATTCATTTCTTATCAGCTGTTAAAACTCGCTCTCCAGCCTGTTATATTTTTTCCATTTGTGTATGAGAAAACGTAAGAATTATGTATTTTTAAATCATATAGTTCATTGTCCCATAAAAAATGGAATAAATACAAGATGTTTATTTTAGAAAATTGTTTAGGATTATACCATTAAACAGTTAAGCTTTTGTAAACTTAAAGATGCAAGATTTTTTGGTGATCTTTTTCTAGGGCAAAAACAGTGGAACGTAAAATCCTTCAACCATCATTTCTTTCCATCTCCCTCATAGAAGGGCATAGAAACCTTCAAACAGCACAATTGATTCTGCTAAGTATTAAGGAAGCAAGGTGCTGATTTTTCTTTTGTATCTTCAAGAAATATGAAATATATGGTTTAAACAAACTAATATATTGCTTTAATATAATATATAGGGACTATAAACAGCTAGCTTCAAATGCTTATTTGATAGAAATATGAAATTGTATGATTCCATATCTGGATAAAACATTGAATAAAGCCGTTGTCCTGGCATAGGGGTAGCGTGTCTTCCCCATGTTCTGTGAGTCCCGGTTCGTGCATCGTTGTTTTTCTGTGAGTTGTATGAATGTTTCCCCCTGTAAGAAGGGGTTGTGTAACCGAATGTGAAGCATGATGTATTCAAGTCGTAGTCTTTGCCCTAGTTGGTGCTACTGAGCAAATAAGAGACTTAAGTTTTAGCTTAAATTGCTGACATCTTTCTGTCAGCGGGCTTGTAAAGTACCACAAGTAACAATAACACTGAATAAAAGCGGAAATTTTGACAAGTGAAATCTCAATCAGAAAATAGTGCACAGGTATCGTGCCAAAAGAGTTTAGTCTTGGTGACTCAATACGAAATTCTAAATTCCACTTATTAATGGCTGATATTGCAATTTGTCATCTAGCCAGAAATAGATTGGCATCTTATAATTGAATCTTATGATGACATTTTATATTGCCATAAAAGATGAAGATGGAAGATCACTCTTCTTCAAACACTGAAGCATGAAAATCCGCATTTGAGAGGAAAACTGAAAGAGATTTAAATAATAAATTAGTCCAAAATTCTTATTAATCAAACGCAGACAACTATCAGTAATTCGGTCTAATGAATCAAGCTATTATTAAATTTTATACCACAAAAAACAGCGATTATAAGAACTATTTATAAAATATAGCTTATTAATAAAATTAAAATAAATTTTTAACAATATACTGATGCAGTCTATCTGTTGCCATAAATTTTAGATACCGTCATTATTGTGATCTCAAGCGCATGGTTTCTGGATTATGAAATAAATGCTCTTTCATATTGCTTTTTGCCTTTTGCAAAAAAATTCAACTGCAAATAGGAAATTACATAAATCATTTAGAAAATAAATATAAGAACACAAGAAGTCTCAAATTATTTTACGAATGAAATGATTAAAAACTAGGTCAAATGCAACATCATATTCATATCAACACAAATGACTTTATTTTGCTGATTTGATTGAGAAATATTAAAATTCATAATATAACTCCAGGAACAAAGATCAGTTATTATAATCTTTGCTTTTTTTCATTATTGATATCCTTATTTGATATTTTTTAATATGCAATGTTGGATGCCTTAAGGATAGTGTAAACATTGGAGCTGTGTGACTTCAATATAATTCAAATTCTCCATTTAAATATATTTTTGAATTTTTTACTTATTATTTCTCTCATAACTTACCCTAACTAGCTATACGAGCTCTCGGCAAAATTTCTAATATCATTGACGCACCTAATTTCTTTAGATAATTAGATTGAGATTAAAGTTGGAGTATTTAAAGCTATAAGAATTGAAAATCACCAGAATCATTTCATGTTACAGATTTTCTTCTTCTTTGACACTGTTTGTTTATAAAAACGTAACTTTCAGCTGATACTGGATAAAGGAAATCTCCATTGCCTTGAATTTTTATTAATTGATTTTAATTAATTAATAAAATTACTAAATAATTAAGTAATTAAATTTAGAATATTTAATTAAAGCCGGTGTCTTAACATAGGGGCAGCACTTCATGACTGGGCTTTCAGGATTCGAGTCCTGTTTCGGGTATTGTTGTTGTACTATGAATGCACACCCCTATAAAAAGGGGTTGTAAATGTGAATGTGGCTCATGAAAAAGATAAGTCACACTCTTATCCCTTGTCGACTCAACTGAAAAGACAAGAGACGCTCACTCAGCTTAAATCAGTAATAGATAACAGTCATAGATCTTTTAAAGAGCCATAAGTCACAAAACATAATAACTCATTTAATTAAAACTTTAAGATTCATGATGACACTTTCATATATTTTTCGAAAAAACAAATTAATTGTTGGGAAAAGAAATGAAATATCCATAAAAAAAACTTGTCTAAATTAAGGAGGACTTTTAACATACCATTTATAATAATATTGATATCTTTTGATAAGAACTTAATGAGATCAGTTAAAAAAATGAAATGATTTATTTATGACAATTTCGATTAATTGGGTTTTAATTTTATACATATATAAATCATAATTTTCTCTTTAATGTTTTATATAACAAAAACAATTGTTGGATGCCTTTAAAGATTTCCATATGAAATCTGTACATTAAATGATTTTGAAGAAAAGGAATGATTAACATACATATATACTTTAGTTGTATATTCGTAATTTTTGAAGAGACATATGACTATTTTGGAATGAATCTCGTGATTTTGAGTTGGATAGCGAAAACTTTATATGAACTTTCTGATTCCCCTATTTAATTGACTATAGCGTCTGACACACAATGTCAGATTTAAAATAAACCAGATCCAAGTAACTTTTGAATTAGTATAAAAATGGAATCGGGTTTCGAACTTAGAGGCTTCCAACTATGAAGACGAAAATCTGAGACTAAGACCCCATAGCCCTCATTATGTACATAAAAGGAAGTAATAGTTTGTTTCCATAAAGTAATTCTAAAACAAGATGCAGTTGCTTATTTGGTTGGGCCACGTTTGATGATACTTCAACAAAATGATAACTGTAATCAAATTTAGACCTGTTAATCTATTCTTCCTATTTTAACTTTTCTGTTTAATTTTTACTTTTTTCTTAACTTTTCTTATTTTAACTTTGCACGAAATATTTTTTAAAGATTACAGCAATCTGACCCCAATTTTTCTACCAATGTTCAAATTTAAGTTTTTCTAAGTTAAAATTCCTAGAAAAAAAAGAACAATAGGGCCAAACATGGCTCTTGCGCCATTAAACTACACACAAAACCAACCAAAAAATTACTATTCTATTTCGCTAGCAAAATAAGTCAATAGAGCAATTCAAAAACTCTGAGCTAAGGGGATCAAATCTTATGTAATAATATCAGATTCGTAATTTTCTATGAAATATTGAAACCATTTGTAGAGAGTGTGTCGCAATGTCACTGAAAACTATGAAACAGGAACAGCAAGATTAAGGCAAATAGATGGTTCCATCATCTGAAGTAATCACAATTTTAACATTTCTGATTGCATTCACCCTTCAGCTTCTTCTGCCCCGATTTCCGCGGATTGGCAATCAGTCCATCTTACATTGCATCCAGCATTCTTTTTAGGCGGAGTGTTTTTTTTTACGGTTACAGATTTTGATTATATCATATTAACACAGTGCAGCATATAGTAACAGTTCGCTTAGGTTTAAAAATATCTGGACATATTTGCAAACAAGGTGCCTAAATAGAGATTTTAAAAAAATTCACAGTCTGATATTTATTTCATATTTTGTTCAATGATTTTATGTACAATTATTTACTCCATTCTTACACTGAATAACAAAACTCAATTACTTGGATAAATGAAATTTGGTAAGTGATCTTGGTATTAAAATTGCAGTGTAGAGTTAAATTTTGATTTCAGTCTGACACAAACAAGAAAATTTGAAACTGTATAGTTTATTTTGCTTTTCAAATTTTAGATTTTATGTTTTTCGTGTTGCAATGAAGTTTCAAGATTTTTACTCGAAACGAAAATGAGAATAACTTACGAAATTCAAAATGTGAGTGTGCATTGTATTGGCATGCTTATCCGTGATTCCCAGTTGTTGAAACACCACATTTCTTAGATTGAATGTTCCAGGAAGACTGCTTCTGATTACAGGAATGAATCAAAACCCTTTGTATTAATTAATCGTTCATCAAAAGGATGACAGGGTAAACATTGTAATCTCATTTAAATAAGACTTCTATTACAAAAAAACTTTAAAAAAAATCAGTATTAATTTTTTGAGTGAATAAATCATTCACCGGGTCACAAAACTCAACACTGACTTGGACATTTTTGAAATATATTTTCAACATATTGCATTTTCTGAATTTAGAACTAATCATTCAGTATTCGGAAAGGGCTCAACTGTTCGCCTTTAGTGGAAAGTTGATTTTCCCATATAATTTATTTTTTAGACTGCCAAATAATTTATAAGAAATTATTAATTAATCGAAAAATATAAATTCGATTGAATTAGTTTATTCTAAATTAAGAAGTATATTTGTTTTGATAATATATTAAACTGGTGATTATTCCTATTCATCATGAATTATGATTATGAATAATCACCAATAAGTTTTGTCTTGGTTATGAATACATATAGTAATTATACCTAATCACCAGATTCATCACATACCAGATATCACCAGATATCGTTGCGATAAATGTGTTTAATTCAGTACTAATTCATAATACCAATTAACTTATATGCGATTTTGAATAATCACTGGTAATTATATATTATTACTAGTTTAGAGCATTGGAAGTCAGATATTCTGAAATAAAAGCAGATTCGAAAATATTACTTCGGATTAATGACTGGTAAAAACGGGGAATTTAATGTTTTGAAGGAAAAGTTTCAATTTCATTACAACTTTTTTAAAACGTCGTTACATACGATGCATAAAATTGAGTTAAATTAAATTAAAGGAAAAATTTTAAGAAAATTGAACTGATATTAACAATAAAGTAGTTTTTTGAGTCTTAACATAATAGAACGACTATTTTTGTAAGAAAGTTATTTTAGAAGGAATGGGTATCGATACTGTGACAATTTTGAGCCACTGAAGTCGAATTTTGTGATTTTGTATTTTACATCTCTTTATTGGAGACATTTATATCAATTTTTGTGATATAAAACTTCCTGTTTGAAGCCCACATCTTGCTTTCTTTTGTATTTTCTTCCCTCTAAATAAATTTTCATCTGCATTTATGTACAGTGGGTAATAAAAGCTTCCTTACTCAGCCAATACTGCTAGTGAAACCTAATTTTTGACACATGATATTTTGTAATTGAAATGGAAATTTGAAAGTTACTTAAACGAATAGAAATGAATTTTTAATGCAATGGACTGAAAACTGTTTTAACGCAATTTATTTATGAGTATTATAAAGGAAAAATATGAGGATGAAAATTCGTAAATTGAAAAAGAAATTATTATTAAAGAACAAAGCAGTTTTTGTACGAAATTTATACAGAAATTTCTTTTTCTCTCTGACTAACGTACATGCAATGATCGGTTGAACCTCTTTTGGCATTGGTCAGCTCCTCTCAAGTGTTGTGTCATTACTCCAAGTTTTTCTTTCTTTTTTTGAGAAATCTTGCAACAAATGGCTTGAATAGAATTTTGTGCGCAATCTTTTTCTTTGCGCCATATGTGTTTAGTTCATGGCTGATTTCTTCGCATAAATGTCTTATAGGAGATATAGAAGGTAGTAGAAGCTGCTTGATAAAATAGAAGACCACTTCTAAAATCTTGGAGGTGGGTTAATCGTTGACATAAAAAGTAACGTAAATTCCGAGAGACAGTGTTTGAGGGATCATGATCCCTCAAACACCATGCTACACAATTCCTCATAGATTTTTAATCGACATTGATGTATCAAAATTTAATATCAATGAGTCAGGAGGTCGAGTTATGTCTGGAGAAAACCAAGGCAGCAAATGTCAATTAAAACTATATGTGGAATTGAGAAGCATGGTGTTTGAGGGATCATGATATGAGGTATATAAATGCTGCTGGAGAAAGAAATTTGAGATTTTTAGAAGAAATATGGTTCTTGTATCTTGACATTGCAAAACAAAACGTTTTAACCAATGCAGAAAATGCACCCATTCTTATAAAGGTAGAGGCTTGCTTACATGTTTCTTTGTGAATACCAGATGCTTTTTCTCTGCTGCCGAGATTTATAAAAGGCGCATTACATGCCGTCGGCTAATATCCCCCTTTTCAAAGGCATTTCTCAACCTTTGAGGTGTGAATTTAATGTTTTAATCAACCAATAAATCAGTTGCCCGATGAAATTAACTAATCCATCGATTTTCTTGCACTTAGTTTGACATTTTTTTATGCAAGCGATTTAATTTCGGAAGTCTTTCGGATCGATCTCTATTCTCAAATGTTAACAGCTTACGGTATATTTCAATCATATATTAGACTTCACTAATTCTTTAAATGTATAAACCACCTTTTAGCAACCGAATCACTAACTCTCGAATGACTTTCGAAACTTCCATTTTAACACAATTAGTTACTAATTGGAACTAAATAACTGCTACTATACTCTATTTTTCATTCTGACAAGCCAACAAGCATCTAATATTTAACTGCGGGTCAGTAGAAAACACAGGGAGAAGAACTTTATTTATGGTGTAGGAATACTTTTTTTGTTTGTAAATTTCGTCATTTATCTTAAAAATTACAAACAAGATATGTGGCGTATTGTAAAAAGAAAACTTTATCGAAGACATATATGACTCATATTAACCATATGTAAGTAGCTTACAAAGACAAAAAGCAAATATTAGAAATTATGATACATATTTTTTGTCTTCCATTTGGAAGCTTTTTTTTTAATCAATTGAACATTCTTGTATAGATTTTGAGCATTTTAAAATATTTTTTTAATTTTTTCTATATTGTTCAAAACTTTTATCGAAAAATATGGAAATCCTGCGACAGAATCACATTATAATAATTTTTAAAAAAATGAGAAAAGTGTAATAGTGCATTAACAAAAAAGAAAGCAACAATATCTCTGTAAGGGAAATGACTTTATTTAGCCAGAGTGATTGTATTGAATCGCATATTCATACTCAAGACAATATTATTTAACAAAATTTGAGGCAAGAGAACTAAATCATTTTCAATGAGCCTCTTTAAGTGCATATATTCACTGTCTATTTATTTTCGAATAGTGCGATTATGCAACTAGTTTCATGTTCGAGACAATTTTCACATAATTTATCCTAAAAAGAGGATGTCGTTAAATTTTGTATCAACCACACCTTTCTTTCTTGCTTTTGATTCTCGACTTCAGATTTTTTAAGTTTATTACATCCTATCTTTCAACTGTAGAATTTCAAAAGCTTAGAACCATCGTTTTGTGACTATTCACTTATCTGTTTCATTTATCTAGAATGTTTATATTGTAACTATATGATGTATATGTCGGCAACTATAGTAATGATAGCGAAAGTTTGCGTTTCAAAATGTAATGCAATAGTTTTTGAAAGGCGATTTCAAAAATAATTTTAGGAAACATATATTTCACCTTATATTTCATAATAGGCTGAAGTCCAAGTATGGATATAATCAAAATATACTTGTGATAGTTCTCAGTATTTTATCGAAGCAAGGAGCTATAAAAATGGAACACATTCGCCGGTGAAACTATAATCAAAGGACGATTCACAGACGGATTTTGTTACAGAAACTCAAACATGAAAGTTTTAATCGTTCTTCTCCTGGTTGCTGCAGCAGTTGAAAGTATAAGTAAGTGCGATCTGTATTTTGAAATTAAATCCATCTGATACTATCGATTTTCCTGTGAATGTAATTGATCAGGGAAAGCTTCTTCAATTAAATTAACTCTATTTTTTTCTTAGGACACCATTTAATACAGCTCGTACTTTATTCATAATTTGTTTTTCAGCCCCCCCCCCCCCAGCAAGTAACAAAATAAGCGAAGCAAAAAGGAACACAACCGAATCAAAACTACAACCAATGGAAATTGACGATGTAATTATGATAATGATTTCAAAAGTTCGATTTGTTTTCAATGATAATAGAACAATTCCATCTTTAAGATTATGCTTTACGATGCCATTCAGATATTCAGATTCAGCGAGAAAATTGATTGATTTATTTTCAATAATAATCGAACAATCTTCTTCTTTCAGATTATGCGTTGTGATGCCATTGAATTATTTCTTGTTCATGAATGTGTCCTTTATCGCTTGTGTTACACCACAACTCTTACGTAAGAGAGAATTTAAAATGATGCAATCCGTGCTATCTCTGATTGGTCTTTCATTACATCACTGTGTGATGCCAAAGGTTTAGTATAACATGAGCTGATGTTAAAAATACTACGCGTATTCTGTTCTTGCTCCCTCCATCTATTAGGGAATGCCTCTATGATGTGCATTGAGTTGCTAAAGTGATTTTAACTCGTAAAATATTAACTCGTCTATATTTAATCCCAATACCAGCATTAAAAATTTGCGGAATCTGTAAGTTACAGTTGAAACAATCTATATATAACTAGATTATATTAAATGGTTTTGCTTGTAGAGCGAAAGTAAATGTTTCGTTTGGTGCTTTCCTCTATTCTATTACAGCATTATCGGCTCCAGAACATACTAAGACATACATTTACACAGCCATTTTTATTATTAGCATTGGAATTCATTGACAAACTCATAGACGTATTCACCTATATTATTGGCACTAGATGATTTATGCTGATCCGCCATTCCGTTTCGGCAGGAGCACACTTCAGCATTGACATTTTCAGTTACATGAAGGACAACTTCAGGGCATGAAGATATGACTTTTTTGATATCAATTACTTTTTCTTGGGATATCTGTTGAATCTAGAGTACGAGTATTTTAGTTGAGTCAGGTGAGGATCCCTTTGCCCGAATGTCAGTAACCGTTGAAAGTGCCTGTGATGATATGTTTATCTGAACACGTCAATCGCCTTGACCAATACCTCCAAACAAGTATCGCAATCGATGGATTCGATTTTGAACTTGTCTTGTATGCATTATGTAAGTGAACGGCATATCAGTAACGGCTGAAAGTGTCTGTGAGATATCTAACATCTTTGTCAGGATACATCAATCATCTTGGTCAATACCTCCAAGCATATATCGCAATTGATGGACGCAATTTTGAACTGGTCTTGTCTGAATTATATAAGTGAACGGCGGGATCATGAAACACTTTGTTTGTCTTCATATTATTATTTTTTGCCCATACCATAAATAATTCATTTTAATATATTTTGCCACTGTTGAAAATTTTCCAGTAATATATTTATTAGTAAGAAAGTAAAGAAAAAAAGATCTTGCGTTGGTTGGATTGAGCAACCCTGTATTTATTATCAAAGAAATAGATTGAGATTTGTGCTTTTAAGTGAATATGATTCATATTCTTACCCTTTACCTCACCACCAAGTTTGTTCCGATAATTTGGATTAACCCTGCTATCATGTCTCTAACCACCATGGAGCTATTATGTATGTCCCCAAAAGAATCTGAAGAGTAGCAGAACAGTTGTGCCGAGGTGCAGAACATGATGTTTATTTAGGAGTCTTTACGCGGAGAGTGCGCGTCATTTGTATGAGTTTTTATGAGAACTCTGAGTATTCCTGTCTGGCATATACAATTATTATCACCAGAGTTGTACACCTGCTATCTCCAGAGCTTATTTAAGGTATCCGACTACGTTAAAAACAGTGGTTATGAAACAGATTGGTGAATAATTTCTATATTGTTATTTCTTGTACTTTAGACTGTCCTCTTTCCAAAACAGTTTAACTTTTTTAGAAAAATGTAGGCCTAACCTATCATCCAGGGTCACATATTTTTTCCCGCTAAAATTTGTTTTTAACTACTATTTTCTCAAAACTTTCATTTTCATAAAAATTGTCCACCGTTAACAACATATCTCGAAAACTAATAGAGGTATTTACATAAAAATTTTCTGCGTCAGTTTTAAATCATATGGGCAATAAAACGAACCATAGTTTTTATTGTTGGTGAAATACTTTTTCATTTATAGGTGTTTTTAGAAAAACTAAGATGTGACTTTAGGGAAAAAGGCATATATATGTATATTTTTACCCATTACTTCTTTGCATCTCATGATTTTTTTAAAAATTTGTTTCATTTCATACGTTATTATATTCTATAACTTGTGCACAAAAAAAATTGGATTGTTGCATTATAATTTTGTGTAGGATGTTAACCGTCTAGGTTAAATTTCATTAAAATTTACTATAAATTTCCCTATTTCTCAAAATATATTATTATTTTTTCAAATAATTTTATTGTATTTTTAATATTTCATATTATTATTGATAAGAATCTAAAAACCACAATTTTACATTTCTTTTGAAAAAAATGTAAGTTTACACAAAAATTTCTTTGACGCTGTCGGATACCTTAATACATTTTATTTACTGAACTATGAGTAATTTATTTGCCATTATATTTCTTAACACTTTGTTTCAGAGACTCACAATGATTGCCCACCGAACAAAGAGCTCGGTTTATTTGGCGACTGTCCAGAATCATGCTACTCTCTTGAGCACCCAGTCAGAATCTGCACCCAGAAGTTGAACTGGGGCTGCAAGTGCAAGGCTGGCTATGTGCTAAAGGAGGACAAGGTTTTCAATTCTGACTGCATCAAACCCGAAGAATGCCCTTTGAATGATACAAGTGAGCGATCATTCAACAATTTATTGTGACAAGATTATATTATTCCAGTTCTTTTAACATTACATTCGGAATCGAATCTTTATTTTTTAAATACATTTCAGATTGTATATACTTTCTGAAAAGTAATTGTCACTCATATATGAAATTTTGTAGAATATGGCTGTTAATATCGATAAACTAATCATTTATCCTGATATCTGGCGCAAAGGATGTGGTATCATTTTAAATACACAATTAGCTATCGTTTGCATACTTCTTTTTCAGTTTTTTCTGCTGAATTAAGGGGGTCGCCGTAGCCTTGTGGTAAGGTCTCGGCTGGAGGGTTGCAGGTTTGAGATCTAATAACACCGAAGAACCGCCGTGTAAGCGGGTCTGGTGCACGTTATTATTTCAGCTAAAATTTGTCTTTAACAACAGTTTTCTTAAAACTTTAATTTTCATAAAAATTCTCCGCCGTCAACAGATATCTCGAAAACTAATATATGTTTTTGCATAAAAATTTCAGCGTCTGTTTTAAATAATATGAGCAACGAAACGAGCCAAAAATTTTATTGATGGTGAAATACTTTTTCATTTATAGGTTATACAAAAATTAAGCTGCGAATTTATGGAAAAAATGCATATATGCAAATATTTTTACCCATAACTTCTTTGCATCTCAAGATTTTTTTAAAGATTTAGCTTCATTTCATTCTTTATTATATACGATAACTTGCACTCAAAGTAAAATAGGATTTCTGCCTTGCAATTTTGTGTAGTGTTAACCAATTAGGTTCAATTTCATTAAAATTAACTACACATTTTCTGTTTCCTAAAATATATTATATTTTCAAATAATTTTGTTGCATTTATAGTATTTTGTATTATTATTGACAATACATCTAAAAACCATAATTGTTTTAAAAAAGTTTTCAAAAAGATTTCTTCGAACGTAGTCGGATATTTTAATACATTTCATTTGCTAGACTATGAGTAATTTATCCGGCAATATATTTCTTAATATTTTGTTTCAGAGACTCACAATGAGTGCCCACCGAACAAAGAGTACGGTTCATTTGGCGACTGTCCAGACTCGTGCTACTCTCTAGATCACCCAGTGAGAATCTGCACCCAGAAGTTGAACTGGGGCTGCAAGTGCAAGGCTGGCTATGTGCTAAAGGAGGACAAGGTTTTCAATTCTGACTGCATCAAACCCGAAGAATGCCCTTTGAATGATACAAGTGAGCGATCATTCAACAATTTATTGTGACAACATTTGTGCTTTATTTTATTCCAAATCATTTAACATTACATTGGGATTTGAATAACTGCTTTTTACTCAATACATTTCAGATTGAATATACCTTCTGAAAAGTAATCGTCACTCATATATGAAATTTTGAAAAATATGTCTTTTAATATCGATAAACTAATTTATCCTGATATCTAATCATAAAGATGTATCATTTTACATACACTAACAATTAGCTATCTTTTGCATACATCCTTTTCAGTCTTTTATGCTGAATTAAATGAGCCATGGTGGCCTGGTGGCAAGATCTAGGCTTCGGAACCTAAGAGTTGTAGGTTCGAGACCTAATTTTCCCGAAAAGCCGCCATGTAAGCGGGTCTGGTGCATGTTAAATCCGTTGGGGCCAAACGTCCTCTCCCTGGTGTTGTGTGGAAGTTTGGTGAGGGGAATGCCTGCTCAGGTGTTGTTGAAATTGCGAGATTCGTCCCAAAATAGCCCTGTTGTTGTTTCAAAACGGGACGTTAACACATTGACTGCCAATTATGAGAGTAATTCGTAGTTTGCGTTCGTTTTTACTACCAAACATCTATGTTATTAGAGGACACCTTCTCTACTACAAGTAAAAGATAGCAACGAAGGGGTAATCTAATTAGATAGATGGTCCTGGTACGACGGTAGATAATCAAAATGGGGTATTAATATAACTAAACTAAACTTCTGTTGAATTAATGGCTATTCTCTATGTTTTACAAACAATTGCTCTCTCTTTACTGAGCCCAAATTTTGTATGTATACTGAAAGCATGAGCTCTTTAAAAACACTCACTCATTTTCATGGTCAAATTCATCCCACTGCCCTGAGAATTCTGGGTCTCTTAAGAAATTTGAAAAATAGGGACTACAAAATTTTATTCTGAGGGTTCCCAGTCACGTTGGGATAGCAGGAAATGTTCTGGCTGACAAACCTGCGATAACAGCGTCTTTGTTTATGCAGCGTCAGGTTCCATTCTACGATGCGAAGAAATAATTTGCACGTCATATTCATCCTGCATGGCAGGGATCGTTAGATCAACAAAGCAATAATAAATTACATTCAATTAGACCCACAATTACATTATGGATTACTCTTCCAGTGCGTGAGCTCCAGGTCAAATGGACTAGACTCCGCATTGGTCACACTCGCTTGACACACAGATATCTTTTATTAGGTGATGGAGCTCCTTTTTGCTCTAGTTGCCAAGTTATTTAAACAGTTCTTCATATTTTAATGGAATGTCCTGATTTTAGTTTTCATCGTTTACATTTCTAATTGCTCATTACTGGATATGCCAGCGTTTGTTAGGGGAAAATCCTCAGAATAATATTTTAAAGTTTTTAAAAGCAACTTACCACTTCATATAAACATGTATTAACTGTTGACAAGCACATAACGGCATTGTTCTACTGTTTCATCTTTGCACTTTATGCAGCTTTGGTTCTGTTATATACTTTTTGAACTTTTTATGCAATTTTAGCTTTCTAGTTTAACTATAAGTATAGCCGTTTTGGGCTCTTGTGCCACTAAACAACCCAATCCAATCTTGGTCAAAAGGTCTCTCCACAAATTTACTTTGTTATGCTGTAAAAGATATCAGTATAAACAGTCACTCACTAACTACTACGCAATACTAAGATTTCAGTTGTAATTGTTACTATAAAATAATTACAATACAATTTTATAAGCAGCATATTAGATCTTGTCAATATGTTTCTTTTTATTTGAGAGATACCTAAGAGGTTAAAATAATAGTTTTCATGGGGGCATATTGAGTCATTTCCTTTAAATCTATATTCATTTACAAAGTATAAATCTAATACTATAATACGAGGAATGGTTGCCAAGTTGAAAATCGACCCAGAATTAATAAACTCCGGTAAACTTGGGGGTCTGGGGTTTTTGGCCACGAGGAATCGACTGGCGCCGGTTTTGAAGCGCTACGGTGGAGAAGTTCAGAGTTACAGATAGAATATTTTCAAACTTTATTAGTTCGCCATAATGGCTACTTAAATGTTCAAGCGGTAACGTGCTGCCATCTATAGCCAATATGGCGAACTAATAAAGTTTTATGTTTATGCTGTTATAGGTTTATAATAAGTTTCTTATGTATGTATATATGTTTGGTTTTTCTAAATAAATTTGTCAAAAATATTGAACTTCAACACACTTCAATCTTTACCTTTACTTTACCTTTGTATAGAATAGTTCCCTTTCCAAACTCTAACTTTGTTTAGAATAGTTTACAATGGTGCACTTTAACCGGTTATCTTTTCACCAATGGTTTCGCAAATTTTCTTATGGCATGTATTGTTTTGATAAATCACAATTGAAAATTTAAATCTTCGAGTTAGCTTCGATACCTGTTTTCTCCGAGCGGAGCTCGGTCACCCGCTGGTGAAAATAAATTCCAAAATATTCAGACATTTTTTTTGTCAATTTCATTCTTTATTTTACCCAGAAGGATATGTACTATGTTTTTCTTCCAGTTTTTCTTTATGGGGAAGAAAATAAAATTACGTTTCTTTATATACTTTTTTTCGCAACAGATTGTCTTCAAACAGTTGAAAATGAATGAACAAAATAAAGGAAAATATAATGTAGGAATGTGAATTGCAAATAGAAAATAAATTAGATTTTTAGTGAATGTGAATTAAATTTTTAGTGAATGTGAATTAGATTTTTAGTGAATATAAATTATATTTTTAGTGAATGTAAATTAGATCTTTAGTGAATGTGAATTAGATTTTTAGTGAACGTAAATTAGATTTTTAGTTTTAATTCAGGGGGCTGAAACGGATATTCTTAATAATTTTCATGATTTCAGATAAGGACAAAACAAAAGAATGAAGATTCTATCTTCTGTGTCTAAACTATTGCTAAGATTTACTTTATAGATAATTGAGAAGTTTAGTTTTGAGGGATGTAAGTTGCTCGAATCCTATATTTAATGCAATTAATTAATGGTCGTAAAATGCTCTATTGACAGAAGATTGCATAAACTAAAATACACTCATTCTAAATGAAATTACCAATGAAAATATTCTTCAATATTGCCTCTAGTTTCCTATTTACCAGAAAATCTGCTGTGACTCATTCGACTCTTATTTCGCTTCAAGTAGATATTTTATAATAAATATTGAACAAATAATTCTTTTTATTCAAGACATGCTCTTCTTCTATTAGCTATTGTGCTGAATTGGGGACAAGAGGATTAATAAAATTGAAATTCATTTACTAAGAAACCGATAATAAAGCAATATATATTGAAATAATAGAAAAAGGAAATTATAAATCTACATGTTGTCTGCTATAGGCCTTAGAGCAATAATGTGTGAAACCAAAAAATTCCTTTCACCCTTTCAGGGGCACTATGCCAAAAATGATTTTTTTTTTCGAAACAATTATTTAAATCTGATTATATCCTATTACTGACATGTAATTTACAGTTAAAAAAATTAAGGTCCTTAGGGGGCTGGGGGATAGGTGACATACTGGGTATGTCACCGCGCATCTAGAACATGTTTTGGAGCGAATTCACAAATATGCAACTCGTAATTAGAAGGTATTTTTATGAAATGAAAGCAGTTTTAGGGATTCATGACGCTTTTTAACATGAATGACGCAAAAAAATGAGCTTTTTGAATTCGAAAATAAAGTTTATCGAAATAAAATGAAGACAAATTACATCATATGAAAACATGCTTCCATCTTGAATTTTTTGTGTGGAAACAGAATACTTTCTAAGACTCGTGCTGCCGTCTATTGGCAAGATAAAGACTTAAAAAACGTTAGGAAATTTTATGTAGTTATTTCAACGCGATTTTCTAGTTTTAAAAAAATTGTAAAAAGGTGACATATGGAGTATGTCACCGCCCCTGAAAGGGTTAAAGTATTTCATACTTTTTTTGAATTTGAAACAATACAATGTAAGGGATCAGAATAATGCTACCCCTTTTTCTATTGTTTTTATTTGTTATTTTTCAAATGATAAAAATCTGAAAAATAAATGGTTTGTTAGTTGTGATAATCTGCAGGTGGCTATCAAAGCTATAGACTTATTAATGAGTAAAGGAGTCTTTATTAATAAGGCACAAGGCAACCTTTGACAGGTAGTATAGCTTAGAGTAACTTGGGATTCAAATCGGTTGATTATTCTTGTCTTCAGATTGTTGCACAAATCATGGAAAACTGTCAATGCTAGTGAACAGAGATTTTGAGGTCATTTTCTGCTGGATACCGAGTCACGTTGGAATCTATGGAAATGAGCTTGCAGATCAGGCTCCAAAATTGGCTTCAGTTCCTCTTGATTTCCGTGCTCCTTTCTCTGATATTTCAGGATATATCAAACAATATGTCTATGGAATGTGGCAGGAAGTTTAGGACGCGCAGGTTGATAATAAACTACATACTCTTCAACCAAAAATAATATGTGGTCAGTATAACCGAACCGAGGGTATGTGTTCAGTATTACCGTATTGAACACACAAGATATGATCAACGACATTTGTTGTTTGGTGAACGGGCCCCTCATTGTACGAACTGTGGAGTGATCAATTCCATATCGCATATTCTTAATAAATGCCCTAATTTTACTTCGGATCGTTTAACTCACTTTCATTTGCTATTTTTAATTTACGAGATCTAGTGGGTGCGAAACCTCACTCATTTTTTAAAAGCCATTAGTATGTTTTATAGCATTTAACATTTGAGTTTTTTTTATTGTTGTACCAAATCTTTTTAATTTAAGATCTCCTCAACTTTGGACATTTTTACAATACATCCTTCTTTCATTTACAAATTTTATATTGAAATTATTTAAAAATCCTTGTGAATGTCGCAGCTTATCCTGAATTGGACCATATGCCAATAAAACACACCATACCATGCCGTACCTGGGTGTCAAATAATAAAAGTCAGGAATGATATTTAAGGGAACACTTTTTTCCTTCCTCACGGAGATTTTGTAAAATCCCACTATATAATATGGATTTCGGATTATAATCTCTGCAAATTATCATAACTGTTCAATTATATTCACTTCGGGAACTGTGATTTATAGATGATTCACTTCCTCCTTGTATTCATCAAGCTGCAATTGGGCAATTCCCGCTGCATGAGTAGGAGCCTTATCATCCATGAAAATTCCATATTCTGCATTAAACCAAGTTTGTACCATAGAATAGATTTGGTCAGCCAAACCTTTTTCCAAATGGCCATATCTTCCAGGATTACTATTAGACCAGCAGAAGACCATGATGCAGTTGCCCATTCTACGACAGATCCATTTTCATGCCTGGCAGTTGGAAGAAAATCACGATCATATGATTGAGCAAGTAACCTCGTAAATTCCTAAGTCCGATAAGAGGGAAAAGAATGAGAGATGATTTGCCTGGTCACATAACTTTCTCCCAATTATTAATAAATTAAGTTGCAGTTACAGCATCTCTGTAGATGACTTCTGACATTGAAATATGTAAAGCGGCCTGGACATTGTTGCTTTACAATAAATGTTCTGTTTCAGAAAGAGTCCCTTAGTTATAATTGACATTGAGAAAGTGGAAAGCTGATAGGGCTATGCAATTGTCAATTTGACTACGCCATTCTCCTTTTAGACAAAACATTCCTCTTCAGTTTCTGTCGGACTCTTTCAGTCAGCTTGTCCTGAATGAAAATAATGTCCCTGATAATGTTAGGTTTGTCTTGAATAAAATAATGTCCTGAAAGACAATACTTTGCTCTGCCGAGTTAGTATCACTTCGTCGTTTATACTCTGTCATGATTTTAGAAACATTATATCTAGGAAAGCCGTAAAACTGGGACCCTTCGGTCATAGTTGCCCCAACTATTCGGGCTCGTAAAATTAGGCTTCTTTGAAAGTTTGTGCGAAAACAGTATAGCTGGTAATAAAAATCTACTTTATATTATATTTGTAAGGGCGTTCTTACATTGAATTTAAATTCTAATACGTATCTTAATTTTCATCTCATAATATCTCATATTAATTTATTTTAGAGTTTTCTCTCATTTTCTTATCCAAATGCAATTTTTTTCTTTAATATTTTCTAACAGCTATTAAAATTTACTGACACTTTAAGTTCTGACTCTATGAGCAGCGGGTAAAAATTCCTTAACAACTATGGTATAAATGAACACAATCTTTTGTAAAAAAGATGAAATAAAAGTGCTATACAGCTATCTGTAACCTAAGTCTTCTAAGATTCTGCCTTCTAAGATTTTTTTTATATTACACCTAAATTCAATCCTCTACATAAATGAGAATCATTGTGAAGTGATATTTGCTACACTCAGTTTCTGAGTTAATTAAAATTTTCTAATACATAAAAATCATTTATTACAGCTTCTTTAATCAGAAGAGTTTGTTACAAGTTTCCAAAAACCGGTCCGTGCAAAGCATCCATGCCTCGATACTACTACGATCCATTTAATAACACGTGTCAGGAGTTTATTTATGGAGGGTGCGATGGCAACAAAAACAACTTCGAGACTGAAGAAGAATGCGACGAGAAATGTGGAGGTAAATACAGTTTAAGTGATAATAAAAATTCCTTACTTATATATATATTTCAACATGGATAATTCACTCACTGGAAACATCGTTTTGCTATCAGCTGTGTTGGATGCTATTCGGATGTCGAATCTGTGATTTCAGTACTTGGTGCCCATTTGACGATGGATTCTTCAACTTCAATGGATAATACTGGTATCTTCTAGAATGTTAGCATTAGAGTCAATGGAAACACTAGATTTACCTGTTTGTTATAAATTCTTCTCTGCCACACTCTGGGAACTATAAAAGGCCAGCAGTCTAAGTTGAAAACAATCGGGCAAAGAGTCTTTTAGAGGTTTAGATTCGCATATTCAGGCAATATCGAACATTTTTATCAGCAAAGCGAAGCGCAAGCGTTTTTGGTGCTTAAAATATTAGTGAACCCCTTTGCTTTATTTTAGACTAGCAGCCTTTGGCGACGTGCTAGTTCGCCATGAGTAATGCGTTCAAAAATTTTCAATTAAATCACACATTCATTAGCCTTGAAGTAATTCCGGGCATTGATTGGCCTAACATTATTTTTTTTTTGCGTGTTGCTGCCAAAATATTAAATATGTTTTTTCAAAGAAAGCGAAAAAGGAAAAAAAAATAGATTGAACAAATGATTTAGATGTTGCAAACGATTAAAGAAACCTTAGCTTTGCATTTATTTTTTTGAAACTATCACATTTTATAATGAAAAAAAAATATTGAATTAATGATACAGATATTGCAAATGATAATAGAAATATGACATTAAGTCGGTATTTCAATTCATATCCTGTCTAAATTCGATCAGGTTTACTGTAAAGAAGATTTATTGAATTAATTATTTAGTTATTGCAAACGATCATAGAATCCTTTCCTTTGCATTTATTTTTTTAGAAAATATCACATTTTATATTTCTTTTATTTTATCCAGTCACGTGCTGAAAGTTGCATTTCTGTAGATTTATTTTGCGATTATAGTTTTTTATATTCGGACTTCCGGCATTCTTTTATTTTATCCAGTCACGTGATAAAAACATGGTTAAAATATTTCTTTTAAAATTCGTTAAAAATAGAAGCTTACGTTATAAATTAAAAACACTGATATCGTTAGAAAGCTAATTTTTTTATCTTTAAATTGATATAAAAATCATGTTTGTACAATAATATTTTCGGAAGTTATAGCGGAAAAACGTCGAAATTTCGCTTAAATTTTAATTAATTGAAATTCTAATTAAAAATTCGAAAAAAGGGCTCCG
>JAPMOQ010063948.1:142273-155437 GCA_026543055.1 Argiope trifasciata
AAACAATGATGATTTTTCCAAAAACTACAGCAATATCAATATTTTAATAATAATTAAAAAAAAAAATGCGGAATATTAATAAAATAAATGGCGCTCATAAACTGCATTTATTTTTATTTACATTGTATTATAATTGGAACAGCAGTTGATATGACAGATTTCTTCTCCTGTTGCTGGAATGTTCCTTCTCTTTTTGTTTTATTAATTAATTAATCAGTTGGTTTGTTTTAATACTGGTTGAATATTTTTGTTTTATTTGATGATGTTTTTAATGTTGCGTTTTTTGCTATTTAAATTGGTAAGTCTATTTTACCTTAATTTTTGGGGGATTTTCGGGTCAAGTGGGGTCTGTACTTTTGGACATAGTTCGAGGCCTCTCACAGAAAATAATCCCTTATTTTGAATCCTTGCCTGGAAGAAGTTTTGAGGCCGGATTCTTATATATATATATATATATATATATAAGCCAGGGAAACAATTTGAATTTTTTCGATCCCGGGGGGTATGATTGATGTATAAACAGAACCAGTAAAGCATATTTCTTCACAGAGGAATGCAAGAGCAGATTATTGCAAAAAAGAGAGAATAATTTTCCCAGTTCTTATATGCTATGAAATTTTGATATTTAACTCTTTCCCCTGTAGACATCAGGCAAGAAAACCATAAGGAACTTTTAGAGGAATTTGTTTACGTCAGGAAGTTTTTATCCTTCAGGTCATGGGAAGATCTAACTAATAAACTTTGACAGATTTTTCCGTTGCATTAATTAAAAAGTGAAATGGTATCTAGAAATAAGAGAAAAAGTTTAGAATGAAATTAATATGATCTGAACTTAGCAACGAATCAGATAATGAATAAAGTTCGAATTAGATTTTAAAATATTGTGTGCACACACACATGCGACTCAAGAGTTTTGAAGTTTATTCTATAACAAAATATTTTTTATAAGCGCATACATGGATCTGAGGAATTTATTAAGGAAAAAATTAAAATCCAAAAATCCACATTAATATAACAAAATTTAACTTGATACATAAAATATAAAAGATTATAGAGACTTCAACCACTCTTTATAAATTCCATGTGTACCTTAGAATATTCTTATTATTAATATGAAGCCTATTTAAAATAGGTACCGTTTCTTCATACCTTCATTACATCTGACTGCATGAAGTTCGAACATGCACAGTTACATTTACCTACTTGTGAACGAATAAATTGAATTAATTAAAAGTTTGACGTCATTATTTTGTATATAACAGTGTTTAAAACTATGATTGATTCAAGATGGGAATATCACATTCAGGCCATATGAAGATTATAAATTCTTATTATTTTATACATCGATAAAATTTCGTAGCTTTTTGGAAAATTAAAAGATAAATATGAATTGTAAAAAAGGAATGAAGGAGACAGCATAAAATTGAGTGAAAATTTGATGTTATAAACGAAAATGGACATATTCATATGTAGAGCCATTGTATGTAATACACAAGAAACGAAGTACTTCTAAAAGAGAATAATTTTATTTTATGTGCCTGATTTGGATTGACTGTTACGGTTTTTAATTTTGATCTAATAGCTTTTTGGATGATTAAATCAAATATTCTTAATTTATACATAAAAATAAAATTTAATTTTTTTAAAAAAAGACACAATTTTCAAAACATACAATTAGATATACAATTAAAAAATTAGTGTAATAAAATGATCAAAAAATTTAAATATATTGACATTAAATGTTTAGGTTTTAATTTACAACTCGTTACATTTAAAGTTGGGGAATTTCAAATTTATTTTGTTTTAGAGGGATCCATTTTGATGTACCTTAAATCTAAATTTAACTAAATGTTAATTTCATTTTGGAATTATTTAAATAGTGTATTATTATCGAGAACACAAAAGTGTACATTGATACAGAAACGTAGCACATCAGGAGATGAGTAGAATGTTTCTTAGTTCCAACAATAAACATTTAAAATTAACCCCGGAGAACGTGCATCGGGTTGCCTGGGGAAAAAAAATCTATAACAGAAAATCAATTTTCTTACACATCTGAAAACTTTCATGTTTCGAAGAAGGATCTTTGTAACTAACAGCAGACATTTCGGGGATCAAATTTTTTTTAAATCTCTTAAAACAAATATTCAGATATGTGAATCCGGATATTATCACTAATTTATTATTGATATATTTAGAATAAATCTATGAGTGAAATTTAGTTCGAATTTCGAGATATTAATTCCATTCATTAATATTAAAAATAATTTTAAATATTTGTTTACGTATGTTTTATATTTTTCAATTGAATAATTGTGAAAATTATTTTGAAGATTTCAGTTAAAAAAATCGTTTAAAGGTGAAATTTTAAAAATGATATTCATCTGGGCTAATAACTATTTTTTGCGTTTTATGAATTGTGCTTTTATGGGCATTTACTTTACATCACCACATAAATGTAATTTTGCAGCTTCCAGATTCATATACAAAAGACAAGCCATTTTTTATTTGAACCCAAGTAGTTACTATTACGGGGCTTGATCCCTATATGAGTCATGAAGGGTTGAGTTCATATTGAACAATTTTCTTTCATTAAAAAGAAGTCTTTTGAACCGAATGTTCTTCCCCTTGATCAAATGACAATTTCCTAACCACTAAATTATATTGCCTGAGAACGTTATAAAGTTGACAATGCTGAAATGAAACCAGAACTAAAACTAGAGTCGAGATTTGAACCTTTAACCATTCACAGCTGAGATCCTTTCCAAAGTGCCTCAGAGTATTGGAACGATTGAATTTATATATCAAACTCGCATACACACACACACAAACAAAAAAAAAAATGCCGCTTTTTAAGAACTTTAAAAGCCGAGAATCACCATTGTGAAAAACCATTTACCTATTTTATTAATGTTGATATAGATCGGTATCCTCAGTGTAAATGATGAAAACTCTGCATTTAATTTGAAAATTGAAATAACTTTTAAAAATTAAATTCCTACACACTTTAAAAAAACGCATCTTTAACCTAGTATTTGAAATGCAGATAGATAATCAATGTATGCAGATGTTTTTTTCCCAACATTTTTATCGAAACGTATACCATGAAGATAAAAGACTCCCATGGAAACTGTCATAAAAGGGAGATTCGTAGACCGATTTCGTTAATCACAGAAACTTTAACATGAAGGTTTTCATTGCTCTTCTCTTGGTGGCTGTTGCAGCTGCAAGCAGTAGTAAGTTCGAAATTTTAAATTATTATAATTTTTTAATTTGAAAATTAATTTTTTTTACTGTGCACAGTGTTTGTGCAATTTAATTGTTTCGATTGGGAAACTTTGTTATTAATTTTAATAGAAAAGTATCTTGTAACCATAAAATATCCAAATTTTATATTTTTATTAATATACACATTATAATTAATCTTCGGCCTGCGACCTGGCTTAGGTGTAGCGTATCTTTCTAATGTTCTGGGCCTCCCGAGTTCCAGTCCCAATTCGGGCATAGTAGTTATTCTGTGTTCTGTCTGTGTGAATGTGCCTGCATGATTTGTGCAAGCGAATTTGATGCATGAGGTAGCTAAGTCGTACTATTCGCCTTAGTTGGAGCTACTGAAAAACAAGGGACGCTAATTTAGGCTTAAAATCGCTGACAGCGATCAGCGGGCTTGTCAATGACAAGTGCCATTGGAAACAGCAACAACAGACCTTCTGGTTTTCGTAAAAAGTAGTGCTAAAATATATTATATGTCTATGAATACTATATTGTAAGTCTATCTGAAGAACACAGATATTAAATGAATGATATCTGATATATAGATTTGACACTCAAAACTGTAAATTCTCTGTTCAATTTTGGGCGACTTTTTATTGCATAAAGTGTGGAGAACTGTGTATATGTGATGATTTCTGTAAAAACGTGATTAAAATACCAAATTACATAAAGCATTCATTTTAACTATCCATGCCTTTGCACATTATACTTCGATTTTTTATACAAGATAGTTTTTATATTTTATTATGATTCGTAGAAATTATACAATGGTTATTGAAAACTTGTTTGCTTGTTTTTACTTGGATAGCTGTATAAATTTCAGCATATGGCACTAAAAACTTTTAAAATCTAAAAATTGAAATATGAAATGGGATATTTTTTTACCATAATTGCAAATCCATATAAAATTTGGGATTGAATTCATCAGAATATTGCCAGCTCTTTTGTTAATCCTTTAATATATTCAATATAATTCAGTAATTCAGACTTATATTGGACTAAAATAAGGAAAGGGGTCTTGTCACTCAAACTGTAAATTAGGATCATATTTTAGTTCATACTAACCATCTTTGGCGACCAATTTATTTCTGGAGATTATGGACTGTTTAAATGATTTATGTAGAGTAGTTACGTCAGAGTGATTGTTTAGCAACGGTTAAGTCTATTTTAGCGCCTGTTAAACTTTTATTGTCGCCCGTTTCTTGTTTTTGTAGTTTCAGCTGGTTGTGAATTATTTAATTAAAAGCATCTGTAAAAATTTTCAGTAATACAGTCTGAAAAGGGAATGCAGTGAAAGGGAATGCAGTGGAAAGCTTACATTTGACTGTTGCCACTCAGCAATAATCAATAATAACGAATTATGTACCACAAGCGATAATGTTTTAATGTACAGAGATTCCGATTTGTTTTCAAAAGCTACCAAAGAGGTATTAGATCACAAACGTGATTATATTCACAACAAAGCTAAGTACATAATGCATATTCTTTGAAAAGGACTTTTAGTAAAGTCTTCAGTTTGAATTCTTTGCTTAATTTTTATTCCTATTTTTAAATTCTCAAACATTTGCTATTTAGTATAAGTTGTGTATATTAAT
Source organism: Argiope trifasciata (assembly GCA_026543055.1). Classification (NCBI taxonomy): domain Eukaryota; kingdom Metazoa; phylum Arthropoda; class Arachnida; order Araneae; family Araneidae; genus Argiope; species Argiope trifasciata. The sequence continues at coordinate 147,142 of JAPMOQ010063948.1, forward strand.
TAGAAAAGACACTCCCCTCTGAATAGTCAGCAAACTGGTCAGTGGATTTCTTGTCTATTTCATTTTGGACATTTCTCCATTTGCTTTTCTGTGATATAAATATAAGGCAATATTTGACAGCTTAGTTTTATGCGGTATACAAATCTATAAGGTATCTGAATCCTTATAAAATAACCGTAATCTAAGCTGTTTCGATGAATATTACAGCATATTTCACAGCATTTAGCATTTTTTCAAAAATTTCTCAGATCTGATCATGATTTGCTTATTGAACCTCTTAATATTTCGTCTTAGTCTTGTCAGTGCAATTCTTGTCTATTTCAGTTGGGGCATTTCTCCATTTGCTTCTCTGTCATATGAATTTAATGCAATATTTGACAGTTCGATTTTATGTGGCATAAAGATCTATAAGGTTACTGAATATCTTGATACAATAATCATGATCAAACCTGATTCAATGTATATTACGGCGTACTTCATAGCTTTTGCCCTTTTTCAAAAAATATTGTTGTTTTTTCCAATGGCACTTGTCACTGATAATCCCGCTGATCGCTGTCAGCGATTTTAAGCCTAAATTAGCGTCCCTTGTTTTTCAGTAGAGCCAACTAGGGTCAGGACTACGACTTAGCTATTTCATGCTTCACATTCGTTTGCACAACCCCTTTTAACAGGGGGGCACATTCACACTACTCACAGATAGCACACAGAATAAAAGCCATGCATGAACCGGGACACAAAACCGCGAAGCCCAGAATACTAGAAAGACATAAAAAATATCTCGCATCATATCATGGTTTGCTTATTGACCATCTTAATATTTCTTCCTAGTCTGGTCAGTATATTTCTTACCTATTTCATTGGGGAAATTTCTCCATTTGTTTCTCTGTCATATGAATATAAAGCAATAGTTGACAGCTCAGTTTTATATGGCATAAAAATCTATAAGGTAACTGAATATCCTGAGTTCAGAATATCCTGATATATCCGAACTGAGTATCCTGATACAAAAATTATTATCAAAACTGTTTCCATGAATTTTAGGGCACACTCACTAGCTTTTACCATTTTTTAAAACATATCTCGCATCAGCTTATTGACCATTTTACTACCTTGTTCTAGTCTCTAGGGAGGACTGCCCAGCGAACAAAGAGTTCGGTTCATTCGGTGACTGCCCAGACTCGTGCTACTCTCTTGAGCACCCAGTGAGGGCCTGCACCCTGAAGCTGAACTGGGGCTGCAAGTGCAAGGCTGGCTACGTTCTGAGAGAGGACAAGGTTTTCACTTCTGATTGTATCAGGCCTGAAGAATGTCCATGAGGGGAAGTAAGTAATCCTTCAACTGATTTGCTATTATGCCTGATGAAATGTGTTTCATTTTTAAAGATATTTTGTTCATAATTTTAATATGTATGAGAAGACTATATAAAATGCCTTTCAGGCCGTATGTCGTAATGTCATTTATTTTGTCATTCTGTATGTAATCATCATGAACATTTGTGGCGATGGTGTTGGCTGGAATTGTACCAATATGTAGTTTGAATTCGGCCAAGGGTCGCACCTGCCATGTTTGGGTTTGAAGTCCACTTTGAATCCATTCGACAAAACCGAACGCTGATGTCTAGTGTCTGTGACTGGCTTATTAAGATGTTACCACAATACTTCCCTTCCAGTGAGTCGGTAGAGATGAACGATTTTTATAACGCCAAGTGTTATGGCGAGCGAAGCGCGTCAAGTGAGTTTGAAGACTTTGTGTTCGTTGCGTTTCTGCGGGTAGGTGGCGCCACGACAGCTGTTTTGAACTTTCATAGTCCGAGGTCACCAATGCGGTGATAGGTTGTTGGCGGGAATTGCGCCGATATGTAGGTTAAATTCCATCATTGATCGAACCTGTGATATTTGGGTTTGAAGTCCAGTAACTTATACATTCGACAAAATCAAACCCTAATGTCTAGTTCGCTTAATGGTTGGCTGTTACTGGCTTATTAAGATGTCACCACACATGGACTTTCATTCATAAAAGGTTCAAAGCAAATATTTTGTTATGATTACAAACATATTTTAAACATTTCTTTGTCCTGTTCCGATAAATGATATAATTAAAGGAAACTTAATTTAATAAGCATAGTATCACATACCTGGGGAACCAAAAGTCAGGGCGAATTTTAAAAATAATTAATTCAAAAACGAATAATGATAAAGAGATGCGGGTTGCACTAAACAGATGGAAAAGAAATCAAATTTTATGGAGCAACGAAATATGGTTTAGAGAGTACTGCGAATAACTGAAGCGGTTAACTAACAAGTTACAACATAGCTAAGAACTGAAACCTCCTGACATACTCTCACCAAGATTTTACGAATTTGGTATTCAATAAGGTGAACAGCACGATTGACTGCATACTGTACTTTCGATAGATGAAACGTATTTCACATTTTCTAGCGCTGTCAACAATCACAAATGTCGAGTGTGTACCACAGAAAATCCACATTCACTTGTTGAAGAGCTTTTGCAGCAGCCTGAAGTGACAGTCTGGTGTGGCTTGGTAATTGGTTGGTCCATAATTAGTCCATTTATTCGAGGAAGTTTGGAAGAAGACGGGTTTGAAAACAGCTTCTATCACTGGTCAATGATACGCAGAACTATTACAGAACAACATTCTTCTTGAACTGCAAGAGAGACAGGCACTCCAAATAGTCACCTAAATGCAAGATGGAGAACCACTTCATCTAGCTCTATGCAACGCCTGCTACTCTACATTTGAGGAGGATCTCATTATCAGTCGATGCTTTAATCCCACTTGGCCTCCCATATCTCCCGACTTGACACCCTGTGACTTTTGACAGTGGAAATTCTTGAAATCGAATGTGGACCAAACAACATCAGTAGTAGCACTGACAGATGTTATTCGCCAAAGTGTATCTGCCATAACGCAAGAAATGCTACTAAATGCGTGATGTGATTCATCTCACAGCTGTACTTCTGAACGATGGACAGTACATTGAACATTTAACGAATTAACTGTAATTATGTTTACTTGAAAGGTGTCAACATATTTTTCCTCTGTAAATCTTCTTTTGGTGAAATAAAAAACTATAGCGCATCTGTTGGTCGCCAACATAACTATTTTTGTTTCGTTGCTACACGAAACCCGGCTTCTTTTCCATCCGTTTAGGGCAAACGCATCTTTTTATCTTTTTTCATTTTAGAATAATTCATTTTTAAAGCTCGTCCTGATTTTTGGACCACCCGATATTTAAGCTATTAAGAATCACTTAAACCTTACATGCTATAAAATACAAAGCTTTAGGTTGAAAAAGCATCTCCATCAGACTTTTAAATGAAGAAAAAAGTCTTGAATACAAAGTTTTAAAAACATAATTGCCCTTTACCACTTCTTGACTTATTAGTTTCATTTGAAATATATTTAACAAGCCAGAATAATTATTGTGAATGATTTTAATTACTCGGTTGCAGAGTTTAAAAAGAAGATAATTCGAATTGTTGGGATAAATTTTTCGGTTTCATCCCTTATATTATGTAAAATTCTTCATCTCTTATTTTTGCCGTTCCACCATTTTAAGTGACTTAGATTGTATAATCGACAGATAAACCTGTGTTAATTAATGTCAAAGATAACACTTGCTAATTTAAATTGAATCTTTATTCAAGGAACTAAACCTTGCATTTCTTTTTTCAAGACAAGACGAAATGACTTGAAACTTCCAGATACAGAAATTATAAAAGCATTCTAGGACAAATGAGCAATAACAGAAGATAAATAAATTTCAAAACTTTTTTAGGCAAACTAATCTGCAGTTTGATCTATGAAAAAGTGTGTCGCTTTCAGTTTATAGTCATATGTCTTGGAGCAGTATAGCCAATTCTGGCTTTTGCGCCATAAAACTGCATATCAACCAATCAGTTCATAGCATTCTGCCTTTGAGCATTTCAGTCTGCGCCAAGTTGGAACAAATTTCGTTACAGTATTTCAATTCGTCAGCAGAAAGAAGAAAAGCTATCGCCATACTGCTGTGAATCTTTTTCGATTTGGTCCTTTAAATTACACATAATGCCATTTAACATTTTTGGCTATACATTGACAGGAAGAAAAATCGTACATGACTACGCCTTATCCTATTTGATATATTTTATTTTGAAAGAATTGAAACAAAGCAAGAAGAAGCATCTATGCCTAAACAACTAACAATTTATAAATATGAATTAATTTGAAATTGGAATTCAAAATGCTTTATTAAAGCGATATTTTAAATAACTTTTACCATTTGAAAGAATGATGTCTTAAGAATGGGGAATTTTATCGTTCGCATTAACAATATCAGTTGGACCACTGTAATAAAATACCTATTTTAAGATGAGTTGAAGGCCGCGGTGGTCTGGTGGTAAGGTCTTGGCTTCGGAACTGGAGCGTTGCAAATTAGAGGCCCGATTCCACTAAAGAACCACTGTGTAAGTGGGTCTGGTGCACGTGAAATCCATTGAGACCATACGTCCTCCTGCTTATATAGAAGTTTGGAGAGGGAATGTCTACTCATGTATTGTCCTCATCATCTAACCGTGGCTCAAAATGACGAGGTCCGTCTCAAAATACCCATAGTATTGCTTCAAACGCGATGTTAATATAATTAAACTGAGCTAAACTTAAGATGCCTAGAAAGAATGCATGAATTCTACAATTAATGCAATCAATAAAAGTGACATAAGATATGTGGCGACACTAATTATAGATAAAAAAAAGTGTGAAAGGAAAGGCACAAGAAATCCATTGCTTATAGTTTTAAAATGACCAAAAAAAAAGATATTATATTCACTCTTTTACAGCTAAAGATAGGAAAAGTTCATTTACACCTAAATAAGTAATACTTAATCTTTTTGTTTCATCAAAATGTATTATATAAAAAATTAATAGACAAAAATATCTGTTATTTGTCTTATATCCAAAATTAACAGACAAAAATATCTGTTATCTGTCTTATATCAAAAATTAACTGACAAAAAAATCTGTTATCTGTCTTATAAAAAAATTATCTGTTAATAGACAAAAATGTGATATTATATTTTGAAACACTTGTAAAATGTGACTTTTTTGCTACAAAAATTAAATATCACATAAAATAACCTAATTACAGATGTAGCTAAAGATAGCAAGCGTTTTACTTCATAAAAAAAGTTTCAGTGAATGTCATATGATACTTCTATATTTTAAATAGAAATATCATGTAACTTAGATTTGAAATATCATTTGAAATAGAAATATCATGAGTTATGTTTCATTTAAAGAGATCTCTGCAAAAATTGGATTTGTTGGTTCTCTGTGAAGCTGTCTTTCTTTTTGTATATTAGACGTGTTAATTGATTTTCAATATTGTTTTATTTTTTATTGTATACTTGATTTGAACTTTTACTAAATATATTTTTAAATCTCTTACAGCTTGAAATTCGTTCTGCCTGGTGAAATCAAAAGACAAACACTTCTCTCACGATTACTGGTACCTTATGTACATCTGCAATGTAACCTAGCTTATGATTTAAATTCTGCACAATAAAAGTTTGAAAAATTGTCACCGAGGATTATCATTTCTTTATTTAATAAATTTTTCATGTTTTATTTAATAAATGCATAAAAATTTTAAAAAGAACTTTCACACGCAATTTACATGACAGTAAGTTCTGATAATTAAATGATTATAATTATTAAATTTAGAATTATTATCTGAAATACTCGCATAAATATATAAATATAAAATACTCGTATAACAATATAAATATAAAATAATTAAACAAAAATCAGCAGACTCGTTTATCAGGCTGCAGATGAGAAAATTTTGCTGAAAAATCAGCAAAATTGGTCTCAGCAAAACTTTCTCACCTACAACCTGATAAATCAGTTATTCCCATCTCATTCCAGTGTAAAATTGAAAATCATAGATAATTCAATCCCTTAATGAATATCTTGACTGGTATTGGGGAACAATAGTTTGGAAACCTGGATCTTTCGAATCTATCATATGATCTTTTGATACTTTTTGGAGATTAATTTATGCCATATGATTAATGGAATTCGACAATCAAATTTGTGTTTTAGATATGTTTTTAAAATAGGTCTAAAAGCTAAAGTTGACAAAATTCTCAGTTTGTAGCTACGAAAAAGCATTCAAAATCTAACCAATTTAAGTCAATATGTTTTCAATTTACATTTTTTACATGATTGTGAAAAAATAGATCGACACAATATTCTAGCAACTGTTGTATTTAGCCCCAATTTTAGCAGGCACTTACATTCTATATGATAAATTTGTGTATAAAATATTACGCATTTAGCTGACTTCGTTATGTAGTTATCATGTTAACTTATATTCGAACAGCCGGACAGGCAGACTTCATCTGAATGTAATTCACTCAAAATTTAATAGTAATCTCAAGTTTGAGGTAAAAGTCATGTATTAAGGTATCTGACTTCGTTCGAAGGAAATGTTTTGACAAATTATTTTTTTTAAAAACTGTTTAAAGTTATGGGTTTTAGATGTAATGCTAATTATATACAGAACGGAATATTATAAATACAAAAAAATAATTTGAAAATATAATAATATAATATATTTTCAGAAATAGGAAAATTTGTAGTCAATTTTAATAAAATGTCACCAAAATAGTTAACACTCTATAAAAATCGTAATGCAGCAATCCTATTTTTCTTTGCACAAAAATTATAGAGCATAATAATTAATGAAAGGAACCGAAATCAAAGAAAAATTTGAGATGTAAAGAAGTGATGGAAAAAATTATACATGCATTTATTCCTTAAATTTACAACTTATTTTTTTCTAAAAACACCTATAAAGGAAAAATATTTCACCAACATTAAAACTTTTGGTTCATTTCATAGCCCATGGCATTTAAAAACACTCTGAAATTTCTATGTAACTACATCTATTAGTTTTGAGATATCGTGTTAAAGGTAGAGAATTAAAAAAAAAATAAAGTTTTGAAAAATGGAAATTGAAGCCAAATTTTGGCTGAAAAATGTGTGACTCTGAATGATAGGTCAGGCCTTTCATTTCCTGAAAAAGATAATCAGTTTTTGTAAAAAGGAAATTCTAAACGACAAGAAATAAGAATAAAAAATTATTCGCCAATGTGGTCGATAACAATGTAGTTTTTAACATATTCGGATACCTTAAATTCCATTCGTCATGTTTAAAGAGGGTTTTGCGTTATAGTGTTTTCAGTCAGATAGACATGAAGTCAAAAAACGTATTTTAATAACAGAGGGAGTTTAAAATGAGGGCGGTGATTTTTCAAAATATCGGCATCAAATTTAAAATGCTTTGTCATTCTATAGTTTGTATTCGAGAATTTGGAAGAAAGCAGGAAAATAAATGCATTTGTGGAGAAAATCTTACGGTTTACCACTATTTAAATGGGATGTACGGATATCTCAGAGTGAAGGAAGGACCTGAAGATTGAGATTAATGATTTAAGTACAGTACTGATGGTACCAGGTCATCTCAAAACCCTGAAGGATATAATGGTAAAGATGGATAGTTTCATTCCAACTGTTTGAGAGAGTGCAGATGGGGAGAAAGTCAGCTATTGACTACCCCGAAAGAAATGTTAGTTTGACTGTTCGGTCCATGTAAGGTTGAACAATACTTATTCAGCAGTCGACCACAACAAATCCTGTCGATACTGCTACTTTCACTGGTGGCGGGGTGGTCGGCTGTATGCAAGAACTCGTCCTCCAAGAATTGAGTAATTAATACATTTGTAATAGGGAGATATGGACGATTAAAGAAAACTAAGTAAATAAATTACAGGTAGATAGAGTTGAATTGGGTTAAGGTCCATATTGAAAGGTAATAAAATAATAAAGTTTAGTTTATTTATGTTAAAGTCCCACTTTGAGCAACAATAGGGCTATTTTGGAACGGACTTCGTCATTTTAAACCATGTTCAGATGACGAGTATCACACCTGAGCAGGCACCCTATCTCCAAACTTCCACACCATACCGAAGAGAGGACGTTTGGCCTGACAGATATAACGTGCACCATACTGTTCGGTCAATATAAGGTTGGACAGTACTTATTCAGCTGTCCACCACAACAAATTCTATCGATACTGCTACGATCAGTGGTTGCGGGGTGGTCGGCTGTGTGCGAAAAGAAAAAGTAGTAGTTTGTATTCGAGAAAGTGAATAAAAAAACCGCAATGAATGATTTAGGGTTAAAAAAATAGTTTTTATATTAACAGAAGTCTTTCAAAAATAAATTCTATTT
>JAPMOQ010063952.1:0-13196 GCA_026543055.1 Argiope trifasciata
CACGTTTTTTGCTTTTGTAGCACGCTATTGTGTTTGATTAAAGCCTAAATAAAATGGATCTTTTTGAAGATAGAATTCCTAGATTGAATTCCCTTGAAATACGTTTAAAGTGCACATATATTAACACAAAAAATAAATAAATAAATAAACTGACTAGACGTTTCAGATTAGGAGGGACAATCCCTAATTCTAGCTCTTTACCAAAAATTAAACCGAAATTTTATTCGCAAGTCAACAATTCACATTAAAGAAGATTAATGGGATTGTTTTGAAGTTGGATGAAGTTAATTTTAACTGGAAGTAAAGTATCTTAATTGGCCATAAGTTTCGGAATACCGGTGCAGTTAAGAATTTCAATTCTTTGTCCGACAATGGAAAGGATTGTGACAATTCCAAATGAATGTTTTCGTTTTACAATTTTTTTTTACTATAATAAGGAAAGAGTCAGATCAACCAGATTTAAATTTTTAAAAAGACAGTCTTTGGAAAGTGCATCTTTTCAACTTTTGCATAAACAGAGTAGGGTATCGCAACAATTTTATGATTTTCTAATAATGTTTTCTGGATATAGTAAATTCCTCGTTTAAAAAAGAGATTTATAGATTAACGGATTGTGAAGGAATTCTAGATCGGTAGGCCCAATCTATGCAATTATTAGTCGACAAAAGATTTTGACCATGCAAAATTTTTTATGTTCTTCCTATTAAGAGTAGAAATTTTAGTATTCTTCCAGAAATTTTGATACTCTTTATGAACAATATATAAGCGGTGACAATTATACAAGAAGGAATTCCCTTTTTTAAGTGTTGAGGGCAGACCGAGCTGTCTTGCTGCACTCTGAACGATATTGCGTTCTTGTTTAATAATGACTTTTCTTTTGCATACGTGGTACTGATTTCTGAAAATAATAGCTTTGTGTGTGATTTAATAAGTTTTTAAATCTTTATTTCATGTATTCTTGGGGAAATGTGTATCAGTATACATTATCTTGTTTGTCCAATCCCTCACTGTACATCTACAGCACAATTTTTGTAATTATATTATCTATATTAAGAAATAGTCTGAAAGAAAAACAGCAGAACTTTAAAAAACAACTTTATTAACGTAATTGCATATCAAAAATTCTATTTTATTTAATTATCTACCCTTTTTCTCCTTTCGAATTTTATCTAAACCATTTATTTAACGTTTTAGATTGCGTGTCTGGGCTCTAGAGCTCTTTAGATAGGAGGGGATCGGAAATTCTTTTCCTTACGGTAAATAGTAAAGCTCTATACATTTCGGAGCACACTGCGATAGAAGATTTTTTTTTAACCCACTCCTTAAAAAGCATCCTAATGTAGAATTCTGGCTGTGAAAGTAAACAAAACAAGATGTCTCGCCGGTGCAACTATTCCAGAAACTATCGTCTTCAGGACCGATGGGGCGGGACAGCGTATTCGATTAATCTTCTCTTCGTATCTAGACGTGTGAACGACCCTCCAGTCAGTGCGTGCTCCTCCTCAAAGATCAGCACTTGCTAATGGACTTACCTCACGCCATCCTCCAGTATCGCTGACCATTCCCTCCTATGCTCTTCAGCCGAAAGTGCCCGCCATCCATCATGATTCCCTGACCATTCCGCATGTTAATCCAATTCACTGCCGAACAAGAGCAGCATTCGAAAGTCCTGAAATCTGCACCTCGTTATTAGAGGGATGAAATCATTTTCTAAGTACTCTATCGCTATGCATAAGTGATGTGCAGGTGGGAGACAGAGAAAAATTTATTGCCATTTATCAAATAGATGTAGAAATGTAGGGGACTAGCGCTATAAGTGAGTGTAGGGGGGAGAGTAGGTATTGCAGAATTGCCATTCCCTCTTTCCAATTTTTCTTCAACTATAAATATCGCTTTGTTTAATTTTGCACGCGATATCTGAATCTATCAGTAAATTTATGATTTTCGTTTTAGGGGGAAACTAGATGCTTCGAAGAGAGAATTGAGGAAATATACCAATTTTCACTTCAGCTGACGTGCAGTAACAGAAAACGCTCATTTCTATCTATATTAAGTAAAGAAGATATTATTTCCTGAACGATAGCACCTCTTACATTTCCAGAGTTTGTGTCTAGTATTTTCTGCAGCAGAAAAATCTACTGTTAAACTAAAAAGCATTTATATAATTTACAGCGGATTCTAAAACCCTCCGCGCTTTTGCGTATGTGTTAGGATTGGTTTAATTCGTTAAATTTGGAGTATTCGCAGATTGAATTAAAATTATACAGTCAGAAATGGCACGATATTCTCATACAATAAATGAAAAAAAAAATTGAACAAAAAATATCTAATAGGGCGAAAAGTAAAGTCAAAGAATGAAGAAGAATTCTGGAAATGCGCTTATCCTTTCTCTTCTCTTTCCTTAATGCGAGAATTGAGGAAAGTAGCCGCCTCAGGAAGCTGAAACGAACAGTACTTATAACTTAATTGAAAATTATTGTAGAATTGAATTTTTTATAAATAAACATTGAAAAAAAAACTTAATTGTATATTTGTTTTAATTTCATAGTTTCTTTTAAACAATAATTTTATTTTTCGCTGATTAAATTTTCAGAAACGAAATTTATCAGAAAGCTAATCGACAATATTTATTTTAGAAATATTTTTAATTAAATATTATATGTTATAAAATATTTATAATTAAAATAAAAGGAGAAAATGATACTTCCTGGACAATAGCAACTCTTTCATTTCTAGTGCATAGAAGTCGTGTTTCTAACATTTTTCTGCCACAGAAAAGTTTTTGCGAACCTAAAAACTATATACACTTATAAGATTATTAAAATTTTTCGTGAAATTGAATTTTTTATAAATAAATACTGAAAAAGCATCCCTAAAGATATATTTATTTTGATATTCTAGTTTCATTCAAATAATTTTTTATTGTTCTTTGAGTAAATTTTCGAAAACGGGACCAAGAAATAGAAGACAGCTAATCGAAAACAGTTTATATTGAAAATAGCATTATTTATTAAAAATTATTATAAATTACAGCTTTCTTGAATTTTCTTTGTTGTACTTACACAAGTGACATTAAAAATCTTATTCTTAATCAAATTAAACCTTTTTATCAAATGTTAGCTACAATGCGAAAGACATCATAACAAAACGCAGAATTGGTTGCAGATTTACACGTCTACAAAGCACGAATTACCACCGTAAAATATTGTGAAGGAAAGTAAAATTATCGTGCAGCATTATAAAGAATATGGTATCGCATTGTAATAAAAAAATGCAAAGAAATCGGAAAGAAAGATAAAGAATATTTGTCCTGCTTTAAGAATTATTATTTTAAATTTGAATCATTTCCAATTAAATTGTATTGTTTTAGATTTTTGTATTATTTTACTCTCTATTACACTCGAAGCTGAAGCAATCACTTGAAGAATAAGGCAATTATCCAACCAGTCATGCATGATGTGTTCTTCTCTCAAATCGAGTAAAAATTATCTTTCCTCATCAGTATTATTTATACAATTTAACTTTATAATACTTCACTCACAAAAAGAAAAAAATTAAAAGGGTTGTGTTTTCAACGGTCACTATACTATATTAATTTGAAACAAAATTTAAGATTAATTCTAACCTCTTCTCATAACCAATATATATACTCAAAATTTTTAAAAGCTGTTAAACTTCAGAATCCATATTATCTTTCTGAAAAAATAAAATTCTCAGACATTTGTCTCATTTTCGAAATTTGTAACAACTTTATTTTTTAGAACATATATTACTTTGGTTTGAGAGAGGTTCGACTTCGAATTTACGTTTATTGAATGTTAAATTCAATTGAAATGGACGAAAAGTATCAGAATGATATTTTAGACAGTAATATTGAACAATACGGTGAAGTGATTATTTCATACTGCCATAGATTTTTATTTCTGTATCCTTAAAAGGTTAAGAGTTTAACTTTGATATCAAAATAAGCAAAAGAAGATTTTTTTGTTCTATAGACTTAAACTATTATTACAATCAAGGGAGTTGTCTCTCTAACACTTTCTAGCATATTGTCTAATGAACTTGTTATACCAGAGAACGCCTTACATGGTATTGAGGCACAATAGTTACGAAATTTTACCGTTAGACGCGAATTTAGCATCTTTGTTTAATCCATCATGTCATCCTTGGCAAACTATTTGCCGATTAATCCCTAGCAAAGCTTTAAAAGTATCCAAAAATCGAATTTGTGTTTTAGACACGTTTTTCTCAACCGTCTGAAACAAAAATTTGGTAAACAACTACACTCGTAGTTACAAAATCCCTTTCCAAATTTGGCATATTTCAGTTGTTGCACTTTTTAATTATCAATTTTACTAGGTTCTGAAAATATATATAGAAAGATTGTTAACCTGTAGTTGCTTGTTTCTCAAAATTTGACAGGTGTCAACACTATTAATATTAAATCTGTGTATAGAATTTTATCAATGTAGCTCTCTACATTCTGCAACTTTCGTGTTAACTTACATTCATCGTTGAAGAGATTTTTTCGGCGATTAATTCCTGGTATGCATTAAAGTAATATAAAAAAAGAATTTGTGTTTTAGATATGCTTTTCTCAATCGATTGAAACAAAAATTTGACACCAAAATGCACTTGCATACCAAAAAAAATCCCAAACTAAATTAGGTACATTCAATTTTTTATGTTTTTGAATCGTCGAATTTACTTGTTTCTGAAAGTATAGACCGGCAGATAGTCAACCCGTACTTGAATTTGGGTCATCATTTTCAAGTTTCAATAAACTAAATATTAAACCTATGTGTCGGATTTTATCTACCGTAATTACCGTATTAATTTATTTTAGAAACAAGCCGGACAGAAATACTTCCTCTCATCATATTTTATTCAAAATTCGACAGAAATCTGCAAATGTTTTGTAGAGATCGTAATACAAATTTAATCCATTTAGCTCAAAGAGTTTTTGAGTTATCTTTGTCATAGACAGTCAGACAGACATTTTATAAAAATGTATTTTTCGAATTCAGGGAGATCTAAAACATGGAAATTTGTCAAACTCTCGAGTTCGAATTTTTTGACGATTACTATACTTTCTCTATACTCCGTATACGAGAAAGTAAAAAAGTCTATTCCACAACTTCCATTAGCCTTATTCGGAAAATGGGATTTTTTCCTCTGGTTTCTTTTCCGTGATAAAACGAGTCGATCTCTACAGCAGCAAAGAAACGAAAAAGGTGAAGTCAACGAGGTGAGCCGTTTTGGCACACAAACACACACACGTTCGTTCGGACGTGTTATTGAAACATTGGGAGAAAACATTAGGGGAGTCTTCCCACAGATAACAGACGTCTGGAACTTCCTTAATTAACCTGAAAGAAGCCGTCTCTGTCAATCTGAACGATTCATCTCTTCGAGCTGCATTTAGGAGCCTATCACTTAGAGAGAAGTTTTTCTTGGGACGTGAAAGAGGTAGAGTTACTTGAATGATTAACCTTAATACTAAAGCTAATATTAGTTAATTTATATCAAAGCCAATCTTTAAACAAAAATTCCAAATCTTTTTTAAAGAAACATTACGTCATTTTGAATTATAGTTGGATGTTGAGGCTGACACCATTATGGAATTATCCATTAATTGCTAAATGCTTGGCCGGAAGTTATATGTATGCATTAAAAGTAGTATAACATCATAATTATGCTGCAATTATGTTTTGTTTTGAAAATCTTTGATATTTTAAAAAAGGATATCGTTTTAAAATAATCATATATTAGTACTATGGTTAGTATTATCGTTATTAATAATTTTATATTTTCACTATAAAAAAATGAAAGACTGAGTAAGTAACAGATCGTTGATATTCATTATATAATGGCACTACTAATATATGATGATAAGTTACTACTCTCGTTATATATACATATCAGAATTATCTTTATAAATGATTTTATATTAGTGCAATAAAAAATAAAAATCTGAATAAACACCAGATCGTTACTATACATTATATAACAATAGTATTAGTGTACTATCATACATTAATAAATATCGTTACAGGTTAGTATTACCTTTATAAATGATATTATATTAGAACAATAAAAAAATAAAAGACCGAGTAAATAACAGATCGTCACTATAACCTCTAAATTATATATTTATAAACATTTTTTCATTATAATATAAGAATCAGATCAAAAATAAAATGTTTCAAATATGTTAGTTATTCTGTTCTGTTCAACGTGCAGATGAATTTCAAATTTATTGGCCTGTTATAAAGAAAAGAATCACAGAACACGCATTTCTGCTACACACAATATTGACTAACACATATAGTTTAGAACTAAACTGTCAGGTATATCAAATACATTTTTTAATCCGGAGTGGTGGTAGCAAAATTTCTAAATGGCGGTCATGGCAGCAATGGGTTAAACGCCATATTAGGCGAGTCTTTTTGGCCTGCGATCCATCAATCTCTGAAACGAAAATCTGGGGGACGAACACAACTCAAGCATTTATATGGCTTTCTTTTACGATTCATATTCAAAATAGCAGTTTAAATTCGGAATCTATAATATATTTTTTCAAAAAAAAAAAAAAAAAAAAAAAAAAAAAGATGGTGGTGTTATTTTACAACGCGCAGATATGAGCATTTGCGGTAGTTTTGTGGTTGTGACTTAACTGGAATTATTTCACTTGTTATGGTTGCTAAGATAAGCGTGGATTTAATATTTGTCATAGCGTAACCTTTGAAGAAATTAAAAATAAAATGTATTATGTGCATGAAGATCGAGAAATTCAGATTTCTCTCTTCTTTCGTATTGACACAAATAATTAAATTCAATGATCACCATAGATATTTGAAAAATTCTTGTGAACATAAACAAACATAAACAGATTTAATCGATTTTTCTATCATGAACTATATCATCGAAAGAGATTTCGATGGATCCCCACGTTTTAGGTTACCCTGAATTCGAAAAGTACCTTTTAAGAATTAAATCTGTCATTATGTGGAAACAATAGGTCAAAGACGTATTTGAAGTAAAAAAATATATATTATGAATATATATTATTTATATATATTTGTATATGTATTTTGTATATAAAAATATATCTTAAATATTTGTTATATAGTCAATAAACATTTGTTATTGACTATATAACAAATATTTAAGATATATTTTTATATACAAAATACATATACAAATATATATAAATAATATATATTCATAATATATATTTTTTTACTTCAAATACGTCTTTGACCTATTGTTTCCACATAATGACAGATTTAATTCTTAAAAGGTACTTTTCGAATTCAGGGTAACCTAAAACGTGGGGATCCATCGAAATCTCTTTCGATGATATAGTTCATGATAGAAAAATCGATTAAATCTGTTTATGTTTGTTTATGTTCACAAGAATTTTTCAAATATCTATGGTGATCATTGAATTTAATTATTTGTGTCAATACGAAAGAAGAGAGAAATCTGAATTTCTCGATCTTCATGCACATAATACATTTTATTTTTAATTTCTTCAAAGGTTACGCTATGACAAATATTAAATCCACGCTTATCTTAGCAACCATAACAAGTGAAATAATTCCAGTTAAGTCACAACCACAAGACTACCGCAAATGCTCATATCTGCGCGTTGTAAAGTAACACCGCCATCTTTTTTTTTTTTCTTTTTTTTTGAAAAAATATATTATAGATTTCGAATTTAAACTGCTATTTTGAATATGAAGCGTAAAAGAAAGCCAGATAACAAATGCTTGAGTTGTGTTCGTTCTCCAGATTTTCGTTTCAGTGATGTTTTTGCTGATGGATCGCAGGCTTGAAAGATTCGCCTAATATGGCGTTTAACCCTTTGCTGCCATGACCGCCATTTAGAAATTTTGCTACCACCACTCCGGATTAAAAAATGTATTTGATATACCTGACAGTTTAATTCTAAACTATATGAGTTAGTCAATATTGTATGTAACAGAAATGCGTGTTCTGTGATTCTTATCTTTATAACAGGCCAATAAATTTGAAATTCATCTGCACGTTGAACAGAACAGAATAACTAACATATTAGAAACATTTTATTTTTGGTCTGATTCTTATATTATAATGAAAAAATGCATATAGATATATAATTTAGAGGTTATAGTAACGATCTGTTATTTACTCGGTCTTTTATTTTTTTATTGTTCTAATATAACATCATTTATAAAGATAATACTAACCTGTAACGATATTTATTAATGTATGATCGTATACTAATACTATTGTTATATAATGTACAGTAAAGATCTGGTGTTTATTCAGATTTTTATTTTTTATTGCACTAATATAAAATCATTTATAAAGATAATACTGATATGTATATATAACGAGAGTAGTAACTTATCATCATATATTAGTAGTACCATTATATAATGAATATCAACGATCTGTTACTTACTCAGTCTTTTATTTTTTTATTGTGAGAATATAAAATTAATTATAACGATAATACTAACAAGTATATATCGATAGTACTAATATATGATTATTTTAAAACGATACCTTTTTCAAAAATATTAAAGATTTTCAAAACAAAACATAATTTCAGTATAATTATAATGTTATATTACTTTTTATGCATATATATAACTTCCGGCCAAGCATTTAGCAATTAATGGATAATTCCATAATGGTGTCAGCCTCAACATCCAACTATAATTCAAAATGACGTAATGTTTCTTTAAAAAAGATTTGGAATTTTTGTTTAAAGATTGGCTTTGATATAAATTAACTAATATTAGCTTTAGTATTAAGGTTAATCATTCAAGTAACTCTACCTCTTTCACGTCCCAAGAAAAACTTCTCTCTAAGTGATAGGCTCCTAAATGCGGCTCGAAGAGATGAATCGTTCAGATTGACAGAGACGGCTTCTTTCAGGTTAATTAAGGAAGTTCCAGACGTCTGTTATCTGTGGGAAGACTCCCCTAATGTTTTCTCCCAATGTTTCAATAACACGTCCGAACGAACGTGTGTGTGTTTGTGTGCCAAAACGGCTCACCTCGTTGACTTCACCTTTTTCGTTTCTTTGCTGCTGTAGAGATCGACTCGTTTTATCACGGAAAAGAAACCAGGGGAAAAATCCCATTTTCCGAATAAGGCTAATGGAAGTTGTGGAATAGGCTTTTTTACTTTCTTGTATACGGAGTATAGAGAAAGTATAGTAATCGTCAAAAAATTCGAACTCGAGAGTTTGACGAATTTCCATGTTTTAGATCTCCCTGAATTCGAAAAATACATTTTTATAAAATGTCTGTCTGACTGTCTATGACAAAGATAACTCAAAAACTCTTTGAGCTAAATGGATTAAATTTGTACAACGATCTCTACAAAACATTTACAGATTTTTTATCGAATTTTGAATAAAATAGGATCAGAGGAAGTATTTCTGTCCGGCTTGTTTCTATTATAAGTTAATACGGTAATTACGGTAGATAAAATTCGATACACAGGTTTAATATATTGATACTTGAAATTAATGAGCCAAATTCAACCACGGGTTGACTATCTACCGGTCTATACTTTCAGAAACAAGTAAATGCGACGGTTCTAAAACATAAAAAATTGAATATACCTAATTTAGTTTGGGATTTTTTTTGGTATGCAAGTGCATTTTGGTGTCAAATTTTTGTTTCAATCGATTGAGAAAAGCATATCTAAAACACAAATTCTTTTTTTATATTACTTTAATGCATACCAGAAATTAATCGCCGAAAAAATCTCTTCCGCGATGAATGTAAGCTAACACGAAAGTTGCAGAGTGTAGAGAGCTACATTGATAAAATTCTATACACATATTTAATATTAATAGTGTTGATACCTGTCAAATTTTGAGAAACAAGCAACTACAAGTTAACAATCTTTCTGTCTATATTTTCAGAATCTAGTAAAATTGATAACTAAAATTCGCAACAACTGAAATATGCCAAATTTGGAAAGGGATTTTGTAACTACGAGTGTAGTTGTTTGCCAAATTTTTGTTTCAGACGGTTGAGAAATCGTGTCTAAAACACAAATTCGATTTTTGGATACTTTTAAAGCTTTGCTATGGATTAAGTGGCAAATAGTTTGCCAAGGATGACATGATGGATTAAACAAAGATGCCAAATTCGCGTCAAACGGTAAAATTTCGTAACTATTGTGCCTCAATACCATGTAAGGCGTTCTCTGGTATGACAAGTTCATTAGACAATATACGAGAAAGTGTTAGAGAGACTTGACTCCCTTGATTATAATAATAGTTTAAGTCTATAGAACAAAAAAATCTTCTTTTGCTTATTTTGATATCAAAGTTAAACTCTTAACCTTTTAAGATAAATAAAAATTTGTGACAGTATGAAATAATCACTTCACCGTATCGTTCGATATTACTGTCTAAAATATCATTCTGATGCTTTTCGTCTATTTCAATTGAATTTAACATTCAATAAACGTAAATTCGAAGTCGAACCTCTCTCAAACCAAAGCAATATATGTTCCCAAAATTAAAGTTGCAGCGAATTTTGAAAATTAGACAAATGTCGAAGAATTTTATTTTTTCAGAAAGATAATATGGATTTTGAAGTTTAACAGCTTTTAAAAATTTTGAGTATATATATTGGTTATGAGGAGAGGTTAGAATTAATCTTAAATTTTGTTTCAAATTAATATAGTATAGTGACAGTTGAAAACACATCACTTTTAATTTTTTTTCTTTTTCTGAATGAAGTATTATAAAGTTAAATTGTATAAATAATACTGATGAGGAAAGATAATTTTTACTCGATTTGAGAGAAGAACACATAATGCATGACTGGTTGGATAATTGCCTTATTTTTCAAGTGATTGCTTCAGCTTCTAGTGTAAAAGAGAGTAAAATAATACAAAAATCTAGAACAAAACAATTAAACTGGTCTGAAATGTTTCAAATTTAAGATAATAATTCTTAAATCAGGACAAATATTCTTTATCTTTCTTTCCGATTTCTTTGCATTTTTTTTTATTACAATGCGATACCATATTCTTAATTATGCTGCACGATAATTTTACTTTCCTTCACAATATTTTACGATGGTAATTCGTGCTTTGTAGACGTGTAATTCTGTAACCAATTCTGAGTTTTGTTATGATGTCTTTCGCATTGTAGTTAACATTTGATAAAAAGGTTTAATTTGATTAAGATTAAGAATTTTTAATATCACTTATGTAAGCACAACAAAGAAAATTCAAGAAATCTGTAATTTATAATAATTTTTAATAAAAAAAGTTATCTTCAAAATAAACTGTTTTCGATTAGCTGTCTTTTATTTTTTAGTCCCGTTTTCGAAAATTTACTCAAAGAAAAAGAAAAAATTATTTGAATGAAACTAGGATATCAAAATAAATATATCTTTAGGGATGTTTTTCAGTATTTATTTATAAAAAATTCAATTTCACGATAATTTTTAATTATTTTATAAGTGTATATAGTTTTTAGGTTCGCAAAAACTTTTCTGTGGCAGAAAAATGTTAGAAACACAACTTCTATGCTCTAGAAATGAAAGAGCTGCTATTGTCCAGGAAGTGTCCTTTTCTGCTTTTATTTTAATTATAAATAATTTATAATCTATAGTATTTAATTAAAAATATCTCTAAAATAAATATTGTCGATTAGCTTTCGGATAAATTTTGTTTCTGAAAATTTAATCAACGAAAAATAAAATTATTGTTTAAAAGAAACTATGAAATTAAAACAAATATACAATTAGGTTTGCTTTTTAATGTTTATTTATAAAAAATTCAATTCTACAATTATTTTCAATTAAGTTATAAGTACTGTTCGTTTCAGCTTCCTGAGGCGACTACTTTCCTCAATTCTCGCATTAAGGAAAGAGAGGAGGAAGGATAAGCGCATTTCCAGAATTCTTCTTCATTCTTTGACTTTACTTTTCGCCCTATTAGATATTTTTTGTTCAATTTTTTTTTCATATGTATGAGAATATCGTGCCATTTCTGACTGTATAATTTTAATTCAATCTGCGAATACTCCAAATTTAACGAATTAAACCAATCCTAACACATACGCAAAAGCGCGGAGGGTTTTAGAATCCGCTGTAAATTATATAAATGCTTTTTAATTTAACAGTAGATTTTTCTGCTGCAGAAAATACTAGACACAAACTCTGGAAATGTAAGAGGTGCTATCGTTCAGGAAATAATATCTTCTTTACTTAATATAGATAGAAATGAGCGTTTTCTGTTACTGCACGTCAGCTGATGTGAAAATTGGTATATTTTCTCAATTCTCTCTTCTTGGCATCTAGTTTTCTCTTGCATATCTAAAACGAAAATAATAAATTTACTGATAGATTCAGATATCGCGTGCAAAATTAAACAAAGCGATATTTATAGTTGAAGAAAAATTGGAAAGAGGGAATGGCAATTCTGCAATACCTACTCTCCCCCCCTATACACACTTATAGAGCTAGTCCCCTACATTTCTACATCTATTTGATAAATGGCAATAAATTTTTCTCTGTCTCCCACCTGCACATCACTTATGCATAGCGATAGAGTACTTAGAAAATGATTCCGTCCCTCTAATAACGAGGTGCAGATTTCAGGACTTTCGAATGCTGCTCTTGTTCGGCAGTGAATTGGATTAACATGCGGAATGGTCAGGGAATCATGATGGATGGCGGGCACTTTCGGCTGAAGAGCATAGGAGAGAATGGTCAGCGATACTGGAGGATGGCGTGAGGTAAGTCCATTAGCAAGTGCTGATCTTTGAGGAGGAGCACGCACTGACTGGAGGGTCGTTCACACGTCTAGATACGAAGAGAAGATTAATCGAATACTCTGTCCCGCCCCATCGGTCCTGAAGACGATAGTTTCTGGAATAGTTGCGCCGGCGAGACATCTTGTTTTGTTTACTTTCACAGCCAGAATCATACATTAGGATACTTTTTTAGGAGTGGGTTAAAAAAAATCTTCTATCACAGTGTGCTCCGAAATGTATAGAGCTTTACTATTTACCGAAAGGAAAAGAATTTCCGATCCCCTCCTATCTAAAGAGCTCTAGAGCCCAGACACGCAATCTAAAACGTTAAATAAATGGTTTAAATAAAATTCGAAAGGAGAAAAAGGGTAGATAATTAAATAAAATAGAATTTTTGATATGCAATTAC
>JAPMOQ010063955.1:0-11560 GCA_026543055.1 Argiope trifasciata
ATAATGTTTCAAGAAGATCGATACCATTCTTTTTATTTCTCTTGCAATATGCATATTGTATTTCAAAATTAAAATGACAAGGCTATTTTGCTTGAATATTATACGCATGCGCAACAACATGCCAGCTGGATTGAAAAATGCTGGATCGGCGGTAGTGGCCTGGTGATAAGGTATCGGCTTGCGACCCGTAGGATTTCAGGCTCGTGACCCGATTCCACCGAAGAACCGAGAAGGGGGCTCGTTGCGCGTGAAATCCTTCAGGTCAAATGTTTAGTTTAGTTATATTAACGTCCCGATTCGAAGGAACACTAGGGATATTTTGGGACAACCTCGTCATTTTAAACCACGGTCAAATGACGAGGACGACACCTGAGTTGGCAACCCCTTTCCAAACTTCCACACCATACCAGCGGGAGGGCATTTGGACCCGATGGATTTAACGTGCACCAGACACGACGATTATTCCGTGGAATCGGGCATCGAACCTGCAATCCTCCGGATTTCTGTGGTACGGTGTTGAGAGGGGGTGCCAGCTCAGGTGTCGATCTCGCTTCCTGACATTGATTCAAAATGACGAGGTCCGTTCCAAAATAGCCCTAGTATTGCTTTACTACGGGACTTTAAAAATTTAAATTAAACTAAACTTAAAAAATGCGGATAAAAGAATTAAAGAATAGTACAAATAATCTTAGACAGCTTTGTTTGCATATTTCACTCATAAAAAAGATGTTGATATAGCAAAATAATAAGGATAAAAAAAAAACCGTGTTAGACATTGTCGAAGGATGAGAAAATAAATCGAATATACTTTCCTGTAAGAAAAACTTGTGGTTAAATAATTGTAGAAACAAAGAAAATGGTTTGAATTTCAATGCAATAATGAAAGTGGCTGCTAAATATTATATTATTTTTATGTTACATATCATATTATTTTTATTATTAAATAATATTTATTGTAAAAATTAGCATGAATGATTCCCCTGAATATTCCTTACATGCTCTCTAATAAAATCATATCACTGACTCTTCTATTCACCCGAAGGTACACGATTAAAAAAATTTGAATGACCGAACCACCGTATCAGCAACACTGGCAGGAACTGTGGTTGAGTCCAAAGGGCAATCACGAACACGGTACAACCCTTCCCTAAGGAAGAACGCACCGTCATCAATGGGAGGAACAGATCCCCACCTTTTCGTGTATCGTTCAGGGTGGCGAGATCCAATCACCATGCTGGAAGCATCTCATCCTCATTGGCACAGTTTAGCCAGAGCTGGGTCATGCGTCACAAAAAATTATGTCAATCAACAAATCAATTATCGAGGTGCATCCAAGGGATATGCTCCCTAGTAAAATTTTACTTCCACTTAAATTCTAAATCTTTAAGTCGTTGATGTCACGAGTGTTTAGATTTTTTAATTTCAGCAATTGAAGACATTGAAGATTTTGTTTCAGCCAGCAATTCCGCGAGTGAAGATTCTATATTTCTATTATAATTAAGAAAACGGTAATCGTGTATTAATCGCATAACATTGGCGAATGTTAGTTATTAAAAAAGATATTATCGAGCGATCATTAACAATTTTTCAAAATTATTTATTAGCGATTAATCGCTAACTTAATATTAATACCGAAGTACCAGAAAACTGATTATATGTGATGCTATCTTAATAAGACAATAACTGTCACTAAACATTGGTGATCACTTTTATATAGGGGATACGTTATACGAATGCAAATTGTAAGGTCACGAATTCGACCCTTGGCGCGGCATCACAATGCAACTCGCCACGTTGATGACTTCTGACAATGAACACGCTCTTTGCTCGGCATAGCTCTTGGCGCTACCGAAAGTCTCTCCTCACTCGCCATAGTGCTTGGGGCCATAAAAATCGTTCGTCTCTTCGAAGATTCACTGGTGGGGCAGTATTGTGGTAATATCTTAATAAACCAGTGACATCCACTAAACATTGGTGATAATTTTTGTCTAGCGGTTATGGTGCTAAGAATCAAAAGGTCCCAGGTTCGATTCCCACTAAATCCAATCTACCACATATATATTTCAAAGCTCTTTTTTTCTAGACTGATTAAAACCCAAGTTTCCTACAAAACTACATTTACAGTAGCAACATCACATATCATATCTGATTTATTTAATTTATAGTATTTTAGAATTAGGGCTTATTGCTTTACTGCAGCAAAAGTGCGTAGCCGGCAGACTGACAACTCATGAACAGATGTGATTCAAAATTTGATAAAGAATTACACATACGATACAAAAATAGTGCACCATATTTCATTTATTTGCCCTTGCGTCTTTCCGCATATAAAAAAGTATAGACTGACAGATGGCCACTCCTATGGCAGATATTGTTTCCAATTTTGAACAGATTCATTTTTAAATACTAATGTGCTCATTTCGTTTCAGTATCTTGAGACGACCACTTTTTGGCGATTCTATCTGACTAAGGGATGAGATGATGAACGGTGTGAGTCTTTCTGGAATTAAATTTATTTCTAAACATAAACCTCTTCTCTTTTCATCTTTCTTCTTATTTGTATTTTGTCGAATTAAACACATTTTAACGCATGCACAGAAGGTTTAGAATCCATTGGCAAACAATACAAGAATTTTATTGAATTAGCTTTTCTCGCTATATAGTTAACAAGAACAGACAAACTTCGCCAGTATGGATTTTGTCCGAAATTTGATGGAGTTCTACATATTTCGTGCCAACTAAAACAGTAAACTAAATCATAAATCATCAATAAACCAGAGATCATAAACCAAATCGTTAATCATCCATAAACCTGGGATCATAAACCAAATCGTTAATCATCCATAAACCTGGGATCATAAACCAAATTGCACACTTCTATCTCAAAGGGGTTTTGAATTATCATTCAATAGACATAATTCCAAAAATGTTTTTCGAACTTAAGGATGATTAAAACACTCATATTCCACCCATTCTTTAGATTGTCACACTATCTTATGGGTAATTTCGTAAACGAGAAAATAAAAGGACAAATTACACTGACGTAGATAACCAACAGTATGACACACGTACTTTGAATTTTATTATTAACAAAACAATGCTGAATTTATTTAACCTCCAAACAATAGATAGCCAAACAGATGACGCATACAGTCTGGGACATTCACTATTATTTCAAAACACGTACTTAAAATGCATCTGAGACACTTAAATACATAAAACAGCTTTTTGTCCTTCTAATTAATAGCTATTTTCACAATTTTAGACTTAAACATCAATAATCGATATAAGAATCAAATAAGAAATTGTGTGCAAAAGAGTAAAGACTTTACTTTCTAAAAAAAATTTCTGCATTCTCATTTTATTTAACCCCTTCCTTCTTGCTCCCGTGAAAATGACGGGGTGAAATTTCTACCTCTATTTCTCGCGCCTGTGATATTTCCGGGCTGGCCTATTCTAAAGTAAGGCGCCAAAAATATTAAAAACATCTATTTCTTATGCCAGGAATCATGTTTATTTCTCAAACTATACGCCTGATGGCACTGCCCTAGACTATTTGCAATGTTTTTAGAGATAGTTAATTTATTTTAAACTAGATGTCAGCAGAAAGGAAACTCGGTGCTATTGCCCTGATTGTGATGTTGGCCTATGCATCTCATGCTTTAAAATTCATCACACAAGAAAAAGATGACTAGAATTTATTTACATTATGTGTAAATGCAATAAAATTATCTTTGAATGCTTAAAACACATAATTTTTATTTTCTCTCTTTGTTGGAAAATTATTATTCAGTCATAATTACCGTGAATTTGGACTTTTGCGATTTTTTTAAAAAAATTTCAAGCTAAAAATTAACAATGAATGCAAATATTTTACATACAGTCAGTTTTGTATAATTTTCTTGAATAAAAAAAAATAGGCACTTTTATGACCATTTTCTTCAAAATTATGCGACCGTTAAGGGATTAACGAGATAATGTTTATAAATTAATACATTTATATGCAAAATACCCATAGTTACACAAATTATTAAGAAATTCGTTCAAAACGGAATTAATAGCGAAATTATGTATTAGGATATTTCATCGCACCTGCAGCTACTAAATTCAACATGCATTTGTTACTTTTTAGAATACAAAATATGCAAATTATTATAATCTTCACAAGCATGATTTGAAACTCGAGTTTTTGATGAATCTATACATTACAGACCTCTTTAAGCTCGAAAAACATATTTTTGTAATGTATGTCCGTCGGGTTGCTTCTCTGTGAAGACAATAACTCTTTGAGCTAGATGGGTGAAATTCGGAACATAGATTATATTCTAGATTTATAGATTTCTATCAATATTTTTTCGATATTGATTCTGAGGAAGCCTAACTGACTATTCGAATACAAGTTTACATAATAACTACCGAAGAAAGAGAGCTAGATGGATAGAATTTGGCTGTGTAGATTTATATTGCTGTTTACTTATGGCACTTTACACGCCCGCTGACAGAAAGCTGTCAGCGATTTAAACCTAAACCAGCATCCCTTGTTTTTTCAGTAATGCCAAATAGAACCAAGAGTACGACTTAGCTATTTCATGTTTCACCTTAGCTCGCACAGCCCCTTTTTGCCGGAGGGTACTTTCACACTACTCACAGATAGAACACAGAACAACAACCATGCCCAAAACGGGACTCGAATCCGAGAGGCCCAGATCTCGGGGAAGCACACATTCGGCATGTCTTCTTTAGATCTAAATTACAAATTTCTATTACATTTTCGGTGAAATTCCTCAAAGGAAAGCCTTGCGAGCATTTTAACTCAAATACACAACAGGATAATTAGATGAAACAGTGTGATCCATAAATTGTCGATGGGCATAAGATTTGAACTGGATGAAGTATTATTTCAACTCCTCCTACCCTTTTTCACTTTCCCGTTATACATATAAAAAATATTATAATCATAAAATCTGTCATTGCATTGATTGACTGTCTTAAGATGTACTTACACTTGTGTAAATCTTTTATCTCAGAAACTCCATAAGTAAGATGAGTGAAATTTAATATACATTTTTCGAAGTAAAATTATATATAAGTTCACTAAATTGAATGAAAGGATGAAATATTATTTTAACCCCCTAACCCTCCATTTTTACGTCCGCATATAAAAAAGTATTGTGATCTTCAAAAAATTCGAATCCGAGATTTTGACAAATCTCCATAATTCAGACCTCCCTGAATCAAAAAAATATATATACGGTATCGTGTGAAAATAATTAAAAAAACAGAACTTGACGGTTCAAATTTTGTATAAGAAATAACAATCAAATTTATATATTTCTGTTAATTTTTTGAGCAAAATCCATTCGTAAGAAGTTTATCTGTTCGAACATAACCAAACTCGATAACCACAAAACGCAAAGAACAATATAACTAAAATTTTAGCAATGGAAATTTAGATTCTTATCAAAGAACCAGATCTGTCAATTGATTGACAGTCTGTTTGTGTTTTCCCATGTATATAAATGCAAATAAATCAGTGAATTTAGATTTATTATTTTGTGGCTACAATTGCAATGTTTGAAATTTTAGTGTCAATCGGCCACTAGAATGCTTCCAAACTGCGCACTCTGGTATTAGATTTGTGCTTCCTTAGATTCGATCGTGGGATCAATGGGTCCTTAGCCATGTAACATAACCATTAGACAAAAGTGTATACTCCTGATCAAAAGTTGTTATGTGACTTATGAATTTACCACCACATTACTTCCCCTCCAGTGAGTTGGATGTGAGAAGAATGATGTTACCCTCCCAGACTTTTTTTTAAAATCTCGCCAAGCGTTATTGTGACTTTTGCTAACTGTAGAGGGCGCCATAAAGGTTACGTTTGTTAAGGCCTTATCACAAGGCGAAATAGCGTTCGCACTTTTCGTCATCAGTTTTCCACTTCTACCTTCAAGAACCCGTCTAGCAAAGTTTTTCGTAATCGACAACTTTTTCTAACCAGTTTGAAAATGTATACGATATATACGCGAATATTGTCTGCAAATGAAATTCAATCAATCATGTGAAACTTTGAAGTGACGTCACTTACAATGTCGTTGCAGACGGAAAGTGCCGACGATATTTCGCCGTGTGATAAGACCTTTAGTTCAGAACCAGGGTCACCAATCTGCATTCTTCAGGTTCGATCTCGGGACCATTGGGCCGGTAGCAGCGTAACATAACCGCTAGGCAAAAATGTGCACTCCGACCAGGATGTTGTTATGTGGCTTATGAACTTACCATCATAGATTCAATAAAAACTATATTATTTACTTCATAGATCTATATTTCTTAATTATCATTCACAATGCTATGGAAGATATTCGCCGTCTGACCCAACGTCCCCAATTTTATGCAGAAGTAGACTAAGACCTTTAATTTGAGTTTATGAGAAACAGTTTCGGGGAGACTACTCCTATTCGTTTTTCTGTATAAGTTAAACACAAAAATCAAAGAAATCTTGAATTATCATGTTGACAACTAGGCATAATTGAAAATGTAAGTTTTTTCTTTTTTTCTTTCTTTCTTTCTTTTTTTTTTTGTATTTGAGAATGTCTGAAAAGCTAAATATAGTCAGAATCTGGAGTTTGGACTTTTTAAAATGATTACATTGTAATCTTTTCGTATAACAGACAAGTAATATATTTTTTTTAAGAAATTCGATTCCTACTTAGATTAGCAAAGAAATTGTTTTATTTTAGTTGCATTTCCTTAAATAATTATCAAAAAATATTTAAGTATCGAAAAATGATTGATTATCGCAAGCAGTGAGCCCGTGCCCTTCACCTTCACGTGAAAAATACTGAAATCCTTCCATTTTACCAATAGAATTACTGCCTGTTGATTTCAATGTTCATTTGAAACTGATAAAACTCTATTTAAAGTATTAAAAATGAATTAAATTAAATTAATGAATTCCCATTTGAAGAAAAAACAACTCTTTCAACACCGAGTGTTATCCTTTGCGAATTCAAAAATTTATTTGAAATTGAGTGAATGAATAAAAAGTATTTTATTAATGACTAGCAGCCTTTGGTGACCAGCTTGTTCGCCATGAATAATGCGTTCTATAATTTTTAATTAAATCATATATACATTGGCTTTGAAGCAATTCCGGGCATTGATTGGCCTGAAATTAAAAATGTTTTTTTCCGTGATGCTTCAATATTAAATGTGTTTTTTTAAAGAAAGGGAAAAAGGAAAAAAAAGTATTGAATAAATGATATAGATGTTGCAAACAATTATAGAAACCTTGGCTTTGCATTTATTTTTTTAGAAATTATCGCATTTTATAATGGAAAAAAAATATCGAATTAATGATACAGATATTGCAAACGATTATAGAAATATGCCATTAAGTCGGAATTCCAATGCATATCCTGTCTAAATTCAATCAGGTTTACTGTAAATAAAGATAATTTATGGAATTAATGATATAAATATTGCAAACGATTATATAAACCTTTGCCTTGCATTTATTTTTTTTTAGAAAATATCACATTTTATGTTTCTTTTATTTTATCCAGTCACGTGCTGAAAGTATCATTTCTTTAGACTTGATTCACGATGATAGTTTTTTTTAATATTTGAACTTCCGTCATTGTTTTCTTTTATTTTATCCAGTCACGTGCTCAAAAAAACATGGTTAAAATATTTTTGAAAAATTCTTTAAAAATCGAAGCTTAAGTTATACATTAAAACTCTGACACCATCAGAAAGCTAATTTTTTTATCTTTAAATTGCTGTTAAAATCATGTTTGTGCGATAATATTTTCGGAAGTTATAGCGGAAAAACTTCAAAATTTCGCTTAAATTTCAATTAATTCAAATTCTAATTAAAAATTCGAAAAAAGGGCTCCGAGGTGCACAATATATATATGTATATATATATATATATATATATATATATATATATATATATATATAGAGAGAGAGAGAGAGAGAGAGACAGGGAGAGTGTGAACTAATAGTAAGAATTGAAAAATAAGAAAGGAAATTCTTATCAGCTGCCACGATGGATACGGAAGGGGGAGAATAGAAGGAGAGTAGACAATGGAAATAAGAGATCTATTAACATTTAAGGAAATGCATTTAATAGAAAAATGTAGGAAATATCTGCTATGAATGCAAATTTACAATACTGCTAAACTATCGACTTTCTGTAAGAGGAAGACATAAATTTCTCTACAAAATGCTCAAGGAAGTCAGACGGAGATTATGGCCCACCATTTTCTCTAATGCATTTGTATACACTCTTCAAAATATATGCATTAAGGTAGAAGCATATCAATAATCCTTTTTTAACATAAATACGTTTTATTCACATTATTAAAATAAAATGGGCACGGGAATTGCGTTGGGTTGAGAACAATAGCGAGGAAGTGAAGTCGTATGACTTTTTTTCAAAGCTTTGAAGTGTTTCAGTAAAATCTTTTAGAAAATTGCATCAGATTTGTAACATATTCTTTTAAGACTTTCCTCCTTTTTATTTTAACTATTTCAAGCTCCAAAAACGGCCTTGTGTCATTTTGGGTACATTTATTTATTAATTTTCCGTCAGTTAAAAAAAGACGCATCGTTTCTTATCTGAATTACTTTTTTCCAATTCCTACAATTAGTTTACACTATCCCTATGTATAAATATCTTTTTCAAATTTTCAATTGTAAATAAAATAATTTTTATTCATCTACTCGAGTTCAAATACATTTTTTAAAACTTGTACTGGATGACATTTGATGTTAATACAATTTTTTTTTTCAAATATTAATTCATTAATTAAATTTTTCCCCTAATTTCTCTTTGGTCGCCAAAGCCGCCACCAGGTCGTTAAGTTTGTCGCCAAGCTCTAAGATTTTTCTTTGTTGACCCAAGTAGGAACCGAATAATTTTTTTAATTATTATTACTTGCTTATTTTTAATTCTGGAGTAAGGGAGATACATAGAGAATAATACATAGAGATATAACACATAGAGATATAATACATAGAGAAAATTTTGAAATAGTCAGAAAATTCAAATTCGGGGTTCTGACAGTTATCTACATTTTAGACTATCACGAGTCTGAAAAACACATTTTTGGAAATATGTCTGTTGTCTATGAACTCAAACCCTATACTTAAAAAAAAAGTGGTCTTCTCAAAACTTTCTCGCGTATTTTTGCAAAATGTTGGGATATAATCGTTACGAAATATTAACATTTTTACTGATTTTATCTTGACATCCTTGGCGATTTTTTTTTTGAGATTAATCCTTAGCATGTGATGCTTGAAAATCAAATTTTTACTTTAGGAGCGTTTTCCCAACCGAAGGAAACAAAAATTTGACACCAAACTATACTTATAATCACAATTTGATACATTTAATTCACTGCGTTTTTGAATAATTGCGTTTATATGTATCTGAAAAAAAATCTAGTCCAATAAATGGGGAAAGCCTCAATGGATTTGGCTCAAACTTTGACCGGTGTTTACACTGTAGATGTTAAAGATGCGTATTGAAATGCATTCATC
The DNA here is from genome assembly GCA_026543055.1 of Argiope trifasciata. NCBI lineage: Eukaryota > Metazoa > Arthropoda > Arachnida > Araneae > Araneidae > Argiope > Argiope trifasciata. Next base: position 9,550 of record JAPMOQ010063955.1, read on the forward strand.
TAGGCTCCCTGTATTTTGTAGTTATCGTAATAACTTAAATTCAAACAGTAGGACAGACAGACATTCTTTGAACGCATTTTGCTCGAAATTTGATAGAAATCTGCAAATTTGGTTTAAAGAGGATATACCAAATTTCATACGTTTAGTTCAAAGCTTTTTTTGAGTTACCGTTGTCACATACAGACAGACGGACATTTCCTAAAATATGCTTTTTTGAAGTCCGGATGGTCTAAAACGAGGATATTCGCCTAAATATTGAGTTCGAATATTTTGACGATTATGATATTGTCTTATACTATTTATACAAGAAAATAAAAAAAAGGCTTTATGCAGATGAATAAAGTTTAATACAGAGTTTTACATCAAATTTATAGATTTATATCAATTTTTGAATAAAATCTATTCGCCAATAATCTATTTGGTTGTTCCGAGTGCAAGTACATGATAACGACAAAATGTAAAGAATTAAATGAATAAAATTTGGTATCCTTAGTTAGCATCTAAATTAAAATCTTTATTACATTTTTGCATTTTTAACCCAACCTACCAGTGAATTTGTCCTATTTTTCTGTAGTGTGTTGTTGTTGTGACTTATAGCACTTTACAAGTCCTCTGACAGTTATCTGTGAGCGATTTAAGCCGAATGAGAGTTTCTTGTTTCTTCAATAGCGGCCAAGTTAGGGCCAAGAGTTAGTCACGTCATGCATCACATTCGCTAGCATAACCCCATTTTAAGGGGGAACATTGACACATGGTTGTTCTATCTGTGAAGTGCGAGTTATACATAGAGAAAATTTTGTAATAGTCAGAAAATTCAAATTTGATGGAATGGTTGTTCTGTGTTCTTCACAGATAGATCACAAAACAACAATGCCCTAACCGGGACATAAACCTGGGATGTCCAGATACGAGTGCATACGTATCTTATATGCTTACTAATAGATGCTTATAAGAGTGATAATTCAAAAGCAAATAAAATTAGTGCACAGTTTTAGCCTTTAATGTAGATCTTTATTGAATTTTATGCAAAATCTGTCAATGCTATAAAATAAATATATAGTTATAATTATGATATATTTATGATAAAAGTTCAATGATTTAAATAAAAGAAATTTGGTGTATGATTTTGCCACTAAAATTATAGCTCAGTGCCAAAATTTGATTCTAATCGGTCAAATTTTTGAACAAAATGCATACAGGTTTTCTATACTATATTACGCATAAAACATTCATAAGTGGGAATGCGAAAATTAATATCTGAGTATTCGAGAATAAAAATATTTCGAATTATTCATATGGCTTTTTCAACCTATTATAACCGGATGTTAAGAACTTTGTGTTCAAGAACTCCTTGGCATTCCCAAGTTGGCAAATGCTTATTGGATTAGCGATGCACCAGGAAAAGATAAATTTATTACATAGTTAAAGATATTTAAATGACTTGTTTTCATAAATATTATTTTGATATGGTCTGAATTTATTTACACCAACTAAAATGTGCATACGCGCTTCATGCTTTTCATTTGATATTTCTCTTTAAAGTATGTGCTGAAAAAAATGAATATTATTGCAAAAAAAAAAAAAAAAAGATGAAAAAAAATACACAAATATATATATATATATATATATATGTGTGTGTGTCAATATATATATATATATATATATATATATATATATATATATAGATGGATTTATTGCGATCTGCACATGATAATATTAGATATGCAAGTAAAACTCGGTGTTCTTTCGTTTTCATCTTTATTGACAACATAATACAAAAATTAATAACCATCTATGGTCTTTCGTCACTTATTGGCTATATGGTAAATAGCGTCGGGATAGAAACTTGGTGGTTTTATAGCAAAATAGTTATCGAATTATTTTCGGATACTGATTTCAATATGTGGTATTCTGAAGGAGCCAGGTTTGAAGAACATGCCACATGCTGGAAACTTACCATCCTTAGGAGACATTAATTTCCTGAATTCTTTGGATATATGTGGATGATATC
>JAPMOQ010063955.1:19795-63489 GCA_026543055.1 Argiope trifasciata
CACACACACACACACACACACACACACACACACACACACACACACATTGAGCTTTATTATAAGTATAGATTATAAATATGAAAGTTTGGATGGATGTTTGTTACTCAATCAGACCAAGACGGCTGAACGGAATTGGATAAAATTTAGCACTAAGATAGATTATAGATAGGAATAGAATATAAGTTATTTTTTATTCCGGTTCATTTTTTATTAATTAAATAACTTTCGCTCCAAAAAGATGAGGCAAAATCCCACCAAAGATGAGAAAAAGCTCCGTTTTTTTCCCCCCAACATAAATGAGGTTAGGCTTTGCCGAATTTCGACCGAATATTTCAAACGATTCTGTTTATTTTGTTTGCGTTTGATGTATTTAAAATCAAATGTTGTTAATGTATCAATCTTTCGGATTCATTCTCAAGTACTTTCAAATTAAAAGAAAACAGAATAAAGGAAATAAGAAATTTCTAATCTGTATTTCGTTACCCCAATTAGTGCAGAAAAGTCAGACGTGCGATACGCCAACTGGCGTTGAAAGTTCACGCGTGATTGTTTACAATCGTGTTTTCATTTAAATTAAAAATGACGTGTATAATACTGTTGTCAATCTCGATCAATAAATAAAATGGATTTGATCGGACTTGATTTGATTTTTTGTTTTATTTTGGGTATGCAATGTAAATAATTTTTTTTACGTGAGTTTTGTGTTTTCGTTATTAAATTGCATTTATGTTATATATTTTTCGTATATGCTTATACTTTTAAATGCATCGTTTTTAGGTTAGGTTTAATTTTTTTTATTTGTCATTATTTTATAGTTTTTCGTACATATACATCAAAATTTCCACGCGAACAGAATCGTGGGTAATAGTTAGTATTACAATAAATAAATAAATAAAAGTTCCGTAAGCTTACGATAATCATAAAAATCTCCAAGAAATTTAAAAAAATTACAATTGCTAAGTTATAAAAAACAACAGAACCGGAGGACAGGAAGAAAAAGAAGCCATGTAACGTATTTTGAACTTCTATAGTTTTAGAGAGGAATTTGCGAACACAAAGTTTTGGTTCTGTGGGAAAATAATAGCTCACGCAATTTAGTAGTGAACATTTATTGAAGATGCAGTTCAAGTGACAATTAAATTAATTTTAGAACACAGATTAAAATTATTCCACACAAAATAAATTTAATTTAATCGTATCTATTAACAATTCTTTTTCGAACTTCTGAGTCACGTATACTTTTGGTTCATGACACTCCTCTCAGAACGTAATTACAGAGATTTTAAATTTTAGCTGTCTACCATAGAGTTGTCGGAGTTAATCACTTGAAATGCACAAGTCTGAAGGATGCCGAATAGAGGTTTTCTCCTTAAAACCGCCGCTCGAATGCATAAAAGGTTGAATATGTCTGAAAGCTCTTTTTTCGATGTAAATAGTTCCTCACTCAGGTTCGTGATCAAGGTTTAAAATTTTCGAAAAGATGAAACTTTTACCTACATATAAAGGAATCTTGAAATTTTTAGTTTATTTAAATTTCTCCCACGCAAGCATGCGTATAGAGAGAGAGGGGGAGAAATATTTCAATCGGACATTCTTCGTCTAATCCATTTTTGATTGGAAGGAGTGGGGACTTTTCGAATTTTGTAAATTGTTAACACTTTTCGACAATGGAATCAAATGTTTTTAAACAGCTCCAAAAGGAAATTTAATCTTGGAAGATTTAAGTTTTTAAAAGGACGAGATTCCACACACGATGTGTAAACATTTCTAAATTCAAACTAAAAAAAAAATAAAAGTAATCTTTCCCATTTTGCATGGAAACGATTCAAATACAAAACTTAAATAAATAAATAATGATAATTCTGAAATTAATTTTTTAATCTTTATATGGAAACGACAAGGATAAATCGTTTTTCAAATCGATAATATTTTCTAGCAACTGTGAATCGATATGAATCACAGTTTCAATATGAATATTGTCTGCCACTGGATTCTAAAGCCCTCTGCGTTTTTGCATGGGCATTAGGAATGGTTTACTTTGTCAAAATAGGGGTGGCTGGAGAATGGAAAAGAGGAGGTAATTTCATCTAGTGATAAAGTAAACTTGAATTATTCGCGGGTTGAATTAAAATAATACGGTGAGAAACGACATGGTATTTATATGCATGCAAAAAATGGACAAAAATGTGTCTAATAGGGCAGGAATCAAGGTCAAAAAATCAGAACTCAAAGAATGCGTTTACCCTTCCGGTTCTCACTTCTTAGTGAGATAAAATCGTTGGAAAATGATTGTTTCAAGATTCTGAAAAACGAACACTATTTATATATGATTAATCGTCTCGAGTGGGTAAACAAAACAAAGAGACGATTATTGCGCTATTTGGTGACAACAAGGTAGATGAAATCTAGTATTCCGAAAGGAAGGATTTGAATATCTGTAGACCGCGTAGATAAGAAGCAGCCTTTCTTGAAAAGAGAATAATCTTGTCCTGCGAAAAAGAATAGAGGACGCCACATTCTTTCAGAATATGTGTTTTATGGATGACCTTCATCCATCCAGTATAAAAGCTTTCCCAATTACTTTTGTATACAAATAATTGAAAATAAAATAACAAAAATTAATAATAATAAAAAAATTTAATGTCAATTCTTTTGGGTTATTGGTAATGAAATTCGTACTCTTGTGAAATACGACAAATAAATTATACTAATTTAATTTTAGAATTCATTGTGTATCTTGGAAGAGGAATATATAACAAGAAGTGCACTTAGATATACGTGGAATATGAATGTACAAAGTGTATTTATTTCATAATTATCTCATAAAATTTTAAATCAGCAATTCTTGTATATATATGAATTTATTCCGTGTATAATATAATAAAAAATATAATGTATAAGATTAATAAAATGTATAATATTAAACTTAAATAGAATGTATGATATTTTTTTTTTAAATATATAGGCATATTTTTTTTCTCTCTCTCTCAAAAAAAAACAAACAAAAACAACACAACCCCGAGTTTTTATATTATAACGAAACTTGTCATAACTTAGAGCTGACTAAATGATTCAGTGGTAGAAGCTATGCATTGAAAGCGACGGTTCGTGTTTCACTGCAGGCAAGTAGCTCAAACATTGTTTTTTATTGATTTACTTTCTGTTATTTCTCTTTTGTTCTAGAATATTCTTATAATTTCTGTATCCTTTTAAATCTAGAAGATTCGAGTCATTTCGTCTTGTTGATAAAAACAGATGTAAGGTTTAGTTCCTTAAACAAGATCTCGAGATTAGCGAGTGTTATCTTTGATTTAGTTAATACACGATTTATCTACGCCAACTTCGTCTACGCGACAATACTGAAAAAAATTATAGCTATTTTATATTATTATAGCTAACTTTTTTCTATTTTCTCTGATGCTGCCGATGTCAGCGCCATCTGGTAAATTTTAGGTGTACTTACATTGTTGCCGTAGGATACATATTGGTACCTCAACATTTTGTGAGATAGACCTATATGACATTATCCGAATACGAATACTTCGGTTCATATCCAGTAGCAATAATGTATTAAGAAGAATTCACACGGGGCTAACTATTGCCCGCAATCGTTGCCTCGCTGCTGTTGTCCCGGTATTGTCCTCGTGTGAACACTTGAGATAATGTCGTTGGGTTAATGGTCAACGGTTGTCCCAACGGGAGAATTATTTGCCATTGTCTCGTTGTTGTCACGTAATTTTCGTGACGTGATCTTCTACTGCGAGCAATAATTAGCTTCGTGTGAATCCACCTTTATTGTGCTAACGAATTCGAATAACACGTTCAGCTATAGGCAAGCATGATTTTTTTAAATGAACAGTTCATATACAGGTAAAATTGAAAAATATTTATATGTAATCAATACGAGAATTGTATCTAAATATTTTCTCTGAAAAAAAAAAACAATTTTTTTTTCTGGCATAGAAAGAATAAAATAAAACAAAGCATTGGATTTTTAAATATTTTTTTTATTCAAATACATTTGAATATTATCTTTATGATACACACAACAGATGCATTGAAAGTTTTCTTCTAATAATACAATTTACATGCAAAAATGAACACTAATATTCAAAAATGGCACATTCCTATAATACAAGAAAAATCAACTTTCTTTCTTCCCTTTTTTATCCTCTTCTATGATATAATTCAAGAGTTCACGCAAATTTTTGAACTCAGAGCGTCCAGGATTTTCTGATTTCGGAATTCTTGGAAGAGCATTGCCAACTTTCATTCGAAATTCTTCCAGCTATAAGAGAATAAGATATGATAAAATGAAACTATTTAAATTATAAACTGTAAAATACTAAAGATATTAGCATTGACAAACCATTACAGGTATTAAAAAAACAGATTTATATAGACTCATAAAAAAATTCTTTTTATTTTATTATTTTTTATAATAAGTGAGAACTTGATTGTTTGATTGAGGGTTTTTGCAGCCTCAAAATGGGCAGGCAGAAAAATTAAAAAGTATGACTTGTTAGAACTCATAAATTGCAGGAATTATTTCTAATCGGGACCATAAATATGAGAAAATATTCCAAATGACGAACGTTTCAAATTAGTTTCTAAATCAAAACCATCTAACAGTTTTATTTAAAAAAAATATTTTTGCAGAATAATTACCGAGTAAAATTCATTCCCGTTTTTCAGAATGATTTTAATATTCAATTTATCAACGCATTTCATAGGAAGAGCGATGATTTAAACAATTAATTTTTATTCTCAAAATTCCTATAGTCAAACAAAATTGTTTGAAATGATAACTTGAAATTTATGACAACTGTTTTCAATTTGTTTTTAAAAAAATAAAGAATATGTTGTAATTAAAAAATCCAAATACGTATGCGAATTGTGTAGTGAAAAAGTCCAACAGACTCAACAGCCAGTAAAGATGCTACGTTCTATATGAAAGCTAGAATTCACAGTAGCAAACAAAGCGTACATAAAAGTAAATGGCAGCACACAAGTAGCAAATCGGCAATAATCAACCGTAATATCACAAAATGTCCAGAGATAACTCACAGGAGAGACTTCACTCAACGATTGACAAAAAAATCAACACAACTTCCACTCGACTGATTCCTATTGGCTTGTGTCTCGGGCATTTTACCACCATGACAGGTAATCGAATTTTCTATGAGGGATGCAGGAACTCTAGTCCAAATGGGGTTACTGTAAGATTCTGAAAACTTCATTTTAGTCGCCAAGTCAGGAGATGGTCGCTAAATTTCGCACCAAGAACGGAGGTCATTGGCGCCGCAAAGCTATTACTATGTCTATAAAACTATTTTCTTGTCAGGAGACTGACTTAAGGTGGGTTCACACGAGGCTAATTATTGAGTGCAATAGAAGATCACGCCTACTTCTGGAAAATCACGTGACCACAACGGGACAGTTTCAAATAATTGTCCAGTCGAACCAAATATTTTCTCAACTGTTCACACGAGGACAATGCCGGGACAACAGCAGAGAAGCAACGATTGGGGGCAATAATAAGCCTGGTGTGACCCCATCTTTACTCTGAGGGAAACAATATTACATATTTCTAATAATATTCATACGAGACCTGTGGAAAATATTAAGAAATAAAAATAACAAGCAACACATTACACATGAAATTAATGAAAATTCAGTAGATGTGAATTTCTTAACATCAATCCGCGACCATTTAATAAGGACTAATAGATGTGGTAACGTCTCATTTTAGTCTACTAGTCCCTCGGAGTACACGATATTTAACCAATTAGTTTGCATTTTTTTTTGTATTTTATATTACACTAAGATAAAATATATTAATTTGTCAAGAGCCAATACATTTATCACCAATAATTCGGAGTGTAAACTAAGAAAAATTTGTCGAATTATAAAAACCTTTGAGATTGGAATAAAAATGCTCTTCACCTTTATGAATACACCTTGAATTCACTACTTAAGTAAAATATTTTTTTTTTTTAAATTAAAAAACCTTTATTATGAGGAAAAATTCATTAAAAAAAGTTTGTTACTAAGTTTATTACCTTACCTTTTTATTAAATCGAGTAATTAGTCTGTTAGGGCAACTTATGTCGCACCAATTTAAATAAAATATTTAAAACAATTCCTCAAACGAGTTTCAGTTAAAAAGCATGTCAGTTTTAGCATCATCTGTAAAGTAACACGCATCCTACCTAATGCATCTTTAAAGAAAGGTGAGCGATCATATTAATTGTGCTTTTACCCATATAAAACTGATTTATTCACATAAATATTGAGATAAAAATATTATTCGAAATGAGAATAATATAACATCTTAAGAAAAGTTGTCTAGACTTGAAATAAATAAATGTTCTTATGCTTATAATATATGACAAGAAGAAAGCCTTGTAAGAATTTAATCGATTTGATGACTGAGATAATGAAGTTGGAATTTAGAACTTAATAGTTGAATTCAGTGCAAGTTATTATTTACTTACAAAAATTATATGAATTTACCAGAGACACGATGTATGCCAGTGAAATCAGAAACATAATGGATGAAATAGTTATATAAAGATAGAAAAAAATAATCCTGCTTCTTCTTTCTTTTTTTTTTTTTTTTTTTTCGTGACAAAGATATTGTCAAGTGAAATGCAGACGATAAAAATCGAAATTAATAACTGAAAAGGAACAGAGAAAAAGAAAGTCAAGGAAATTAATCTATACTTATAATAAAGCTCAATGTGTGTGTGTGTGTGCGTGTGTGTGTGTGTGGGTTGTATGACTCTTTCGTACGAGTCATTTGCGTACGAGTCATAAAACTGTCAATCAATGGTCCCGTTTACAATGGGATTGTGTTACTGTAAAGGATGAGTTTTTGAAGAGGCTGCTACATTTTAAACGTTATCTGAAAGTGTCAGATTTGGCGAGAGTTAACATACTTAACAAAATTTCGAATACTTAATGTTGTTTAATACCACTTCATGCGATATTTTCCTCTTGGTTTTTTATGAAGCATGAATTGCTTTTCAAGGAGTTTATTCAAAAAATATGATAAAAATTAATGACCAACGATATTTTTTTCATATAAATACTATATCGACTTTGGAACAATAATCTAGATTTTGGTAAATGAATTATTTTACATGAATATAACGATTTGCATTAAACAAAAGAATTTTGGTTTCATTAGTTTTTATTTTATTTCTTCTTGATTCGTTTGTTTAATTTAGTAAGTTTGAACACTGAAATGTATGTTACTTAAATATAGGAACTTTAAAAAAATTATTGTTTCTTAAGTATGGAGTACAATTAAATGGTGTTAAAAGCATTGAAATTATTTGTAAGATGGGAATAGTTATAAAAAAAAAATCGTGAAATGACGTAAGCAGTAAGAAAAGATTCCAACTACGAATGTTAATTTTCCGTGCTATATATTTCTTTCACAAATTTAAACTTTTCTGTTTATCATTGTAGATTTAATTTCAATGCTGTTACATTTAAATAAAAAATCTGCTCAGATAAAGATAAATTATTTGTTCATTATACGACTTTGAATTTTATTTATGAAATATTGTTATTACACGGTGCATAAAATAAATAGCTTACTAAATCAGAAGTATATTAATATTTTGCCAACTGATCCTTTTTATCTGCGAAAATTTGTAGGTGATATTAGCTGAATTCAAATTTAATTTTCTTCTAGTGACACTATTTATTAAACCCTAATTACAAATCTATTGATAAAATATAAAACAGAATTAAAAAAAATATTTACATTAATGTACGTAGTAATAAATTTACATTAATATATGCAGTATATGTTCTTCAGAAACTTTAATTTTTTTTATAGATCGTTCCTGTATGTAAAATAAGCCATTAACAATAGTATTAAATGAAGCTCTGGTAATTTACCCTTGAACAATATAAACCTACACCACTATTGAAATTTTTACTTATTATCTATGCGTTTTTTAACCATATTTTAAGCAGTGTAATTATTTCTAATTTCAGAAGAATTCATGGCCATTTTAAACCTTCTAGGGGACCTGTGATAATGCAAATCTCGAAACAACCTTTTCCCTCCAAATTTTTTACTATGTATTATGTATTTGATTCCCAGAAGTTCAAAAGCTTTGAACAGATTTAATTTCAAATAGTAGGAAAGTTATCAATTGTTAAATTCTTTATTGACTTATGTACTATTAATCGTTTGAAATGTACATTTAAATGATCAGCTTCTCTTAAAACAATTAGAATCGTTTATGATGGTAATAATTGAGTTTAGGCGTAATTTTTTAGAATGGAATTTCTATTTTACATTTTCTTTTAAAATTTATTGATTTTTTTTTTGAGAACTATATTTAGCATACTTAGACTGTGAATGAATAATTCAGAGAATTCAAGCGTAGTAATGCAAGCGTTCTTGATGTATTTCGTCGTATACTTTAAATTTACCACCTTTGTCGTCCAGTTATCTATCTGTCTGTCCGTCTTATATATATATATATATATATATATTCTGAACAATAAGGTATAAGACATGAGAAAATATTCCTGCGTACGGTTTTTATACGCATTTTTTAAATTTTAAAATGCTGTAAAAACTGTTTTTTTTACTGTAAATTTTTAGAAAGTTATAATGAAAATAAAGTCAATATTTCTTTTATTTTTTAATTAAATTTTTAAAAAATCACTTTTCTATCCTTCAAAGTAAATATTTGCCAAATTTCATTGCTAAAAGGTATGGCGTGTATGGAGCTAGCATATCTCGTACACATAGAGACAAAACTTTTTTTCTTTTGTTTACGCATCAAAACTTAGTTAAAACGCCAATACCCTTTCCCGCCAAATACTCTTGCCAACAGATAACATGTTTTTTTGCAAACCTAGACTAATTAATCCCTACCCCCTTTTTTCAATGGGCTTAGAGGGATTTATTGGTCTTTTATGACCTGTACGGAAGTGGTAGTACGCATTTGTCCCAATACCGTGTGTGTGTGTTGGCGCTCTACAGGTCAGACCGTTGGACCTACAGCTACCAAATTTGGTACATGTATACCTTGGAGGTTGGGAATGTGCACCTCGGAGCCCTTTTTTCGAATTTTTAATTAGAATTTGAATTAATTAAAATTTAAGCGAAATTTCGACGTTTTTCCGCTATAACTTCCGAAAATATTATTACACAAACATGATTTTTATATCCATTTAAAGATAAAAAAAATTAGCTTTCTAACGGTATCAGATTTATCAATTTATAACGTAAGCTTCTATTTTTAACGAATTTTTAAAGAAATATTTTAACCATGTTTTTAGCACGTGACTGGATAAAATAAAAGAATGCCGGAAGTTCAAATAAAAAAAAACTATCATCGCAAAATAAATCTAAAGAAATGATACTTTTAGCACGTGACTGGATAAAATAAAAGAAACAAAAAATGTGATATTTTCGAAAAAAATAAATGCAAAGCAAACGTTTCTATTATGGTTTGCAATATCTAAATCATTTTATTCAACAAATCTTCTTTATTTATGGTAAACCTGATTGAATTTAGACAGGATATGCATTGAAATCCCGACTTAATGGCATATTTATGTAATCGTTTGCAATATCTGTATCATTAATTTAATACTTTTTTTCCCTTTCTCGCTTTCTTTAAAAAACATATTTAATATTTTGGCAACATCATCGAATTTTTTTTTAATATTTTGGAAGCATAACCGATGATTAAAACTGACTGATTTATAAAATTAAAGAATATTATTAGGAAAAGGTGTACTTTTAGAACTTTCCGTCCATCATCTTAAAGAAAATACTAATTTCAGGTCAATCAATGCCCGGAATTACTTCAAGGCTAATGAATATGTTATTTAATTGAAAATTTTAGAACGCTTTACTCATGGCGAACCAGCTGGTCGCCAAAGGCGGCTAGTAAATTATAAGCAAACAATTTTGTTATTTTTATTATAAGTTAAACACGATATTCATAATTTTGGATTCTTTTTTAATTTGGCGCATTGCCAAATCAGAGCAGAAAATCTCAAGAAAATCAATGAAAAAGGTATTTTGATCATTCTTGTTTTATATTAGAGAAAAATGTTTTAACAAAATCCTACATATTTTGTAGAAGATAATAAAATTAGCATATACGAATTTAATTTTTTTCCTTAAAATATTTTTAAGCAAATGATAAGTTAAAAATTTTTTTTTATAAAATTCAATAAATTATACCAGAAGTGCAAAGCAACTTTCATTCGAATAACAAATGCTTGTTTTTTTCGGTGGTAGATTAATTTTTTGTAGTTGCAGTTATTAGACACAAGCGTACACACAAGGACAAATCTTCCATCAACGAAAATATTAAATAAAATATTTTTAACACTGAAATTTAAAATTCGGGTTTCCAGTTTCATATTCAGTCATTATTAACAATACAGTGTTTTAACCCTTTCTGCTGAACTTTTGCATGACTAAATTTTAAATCCACGTACAAATAGTTCTTTTTACAATAAAATGCAAATCTAAGATTTTTTTACCCAATAAAGAATAAAATCTAATTTCCAGGATATAAATATCCATAAGGGCCGAAAGGATTATATTTCTAAGTTGCAAGTACATTAGATTTACCGCATTTACCACTGACAAGCATAAAAAATAATTTCAAGTTCGGATTCGTGAATTCTAAATCATTTTTTGGCTTTATGAATGAAACATTATCTTTTTAAAGAACCACATGCATTTTGAAAAGAGACAAAGACTTAACTGTTAGAAGACAGAAAGGAACAGAAGAAAACGACGCTTTTTATTACTTACCAAGATGATGGCAGTCATCCACTTGGATTTTAACCCAAGTAGCATTTTTCACCTGTAAATGATGTCACAACCATTCTACTATTTGATTGATGGATGTGTTTCAAGTATTGAGGTTTAGATGCTGTTAATGCGAGAGTAAATGGCAATATTTCCAATATAATTTTTTTTTTTATTCCGACACCATAGGCAATGTTTTGAGTTTCAGTATGATCTAATGTTGATCAAGATCAAAATCTTAATCTTAATGTTGATCAAAAGGAGACACGTTTGTCACTTCCGATTATATGCCTTAGGTAATCGAACAGGAGTTAAACTGGCACTGTGTGCAAAACATAACTATAATTAAATTGGTAAAGACTTTTATAATATGAAGAATTATTTTCGATTTAATTTATTAAAAGATTTTAACATAGAAGTCTTTAAGTACCGATTGACATTAGGTTGGCTTAATGTGTATGAGTTTAGCAATGTTTGACTAACATTGGATAACCTATTGGCTAATATGGTATAATTTTCTCCAAAATATGTTAGCTGGAAGATGAATTCGTCTATCCATTTATTTAACTTAAAACTGTACTAATATTTCACCTGAAGTATACAGGTGAATTCTTTTTTAATGTAGATTTTATGATGATAATGAAGAACTAACGAATTCTCTGCAAAAAGACTTTTTGGATATGGATTTTGCGGTGATTGTGATGAGCTAACGAATTCCCGAAACGCAGAAAGCACTTTTTATATGAATTTTAAGGTGATTGTGATGAGTTAATGAATTCCTCGTGATGCACAAAGCCTTTTTCATATGAAATTAACGGTGATTGTGATGAGCTATAACGAATTCCCGAAACGCACAACGCCCTTTTTATATGAATTTTAAGGTGATTATGATAAGCTAATGAATTTCCGTAATGCGCAAAGCATTTTTCATATGAAATTAACGGTGATTGTGGTGAGCTATAACGAATTCCCGAAACGCACAAAGCACTTTTTATATGAATTTTAAGGTGATTGTGATGAACTAATGATTTCCTCGCGATGCATTTTTGATGTGGATTTTATGGTGATTGTGATGAGCTAAAGAGTTTCATATAAATAATTTTTTGATGTGACTTTTATAATGATTGTGAAGAGCTAGTATCAATAAGAATTCAGCATCAATAAAATCTTGGAGCAAAGATCAAACGATGAGGTCGAAGAACGGTGTAAGAAAAATCGGTGAAAATGTGCTTTGGGTCCCCTGCTGGCGCATTTTTGCGTGTTGTCTTGCGGAGTTGAGTGCTCTGAGAGACACTAAGCAAAAACGCGCCAGTTGGCTACCTTTTGAAAATGCGCCAAGCAGGGGAGCCAAAACACAGATTAACCGAAAAATATTTTATACTTTTTTGAGTTAACGAATCTTATTTTATTATATGATTTTTTAATCTTTTATACCTTTTCCTATAGTTTATAGTATCAAAACTTATTATATTATACGATTAAATTCGATTTAAAAAGTAACCAGAATAGTTATCTGTACTAATGTTATAAATGTGAAAGTTTGGATGTTTATCACTAAATCAAGCCAGAACGGCTGAATAGAATTGGATGAAATTTCACACAAAGACAGATTATGGTCAGGAATAAAGCATAGGCTACTTTTTATTAATAAAAAAAACTAACTTTCGCGCCAAAAAGCTGAGGCCAAATGCTACCAAACATTAGTAAGGCTCCGAGTTTTTTTTTTTTTTTTTCCTTCCTAACAGTAATCCAGTTAGAGTTAGCTGAATTTCGACCGATTATTTCAAAAGATTCTGTTTATTTTTTTAGTGTTTGATGTATTTAAAATCAAATGTTATTAATGAATTGATCTTTCGGAAGTTCATCATTCTGAAGTTCTTTCAAGTTAAAAGAAAACAGAATAAAGGAAATGAAAAAATTTCTAATCTGCATTGCGTCACCCCAGCTGGCGTAGGAAAGTCAAACATATTGGCGTTGAAATTGGCAGTGACTGCTGACAACTGTGTTTTCATTTAAATTAAAAGTTTAAACATTATGTGTATCATACTGTTATAGCTATCTCAATCTCGATCAATTAATAAAATGGATTTGACTTGATTTTAAAGAAAACTGACTTTATTTGCTGTTTTGTTTTATTTTGAGTATACAATGTAAATAAATTGTTTTTACGTTAGTTGTGTGTTTTTATTATTAATCGCATTTATGCTATATATTTTTCGTATATGCTTATACTTTTAAATGTATCGGTTTTAGGTTAGGTTTTAATTTTTTTAAAAATATTTGTCATTGTTCGATAATTTTTCGTACATATACATCAAAATTTCCAAGCGAACAGAGTCATGGGTAATAGCTAGTAATAAAATAAAAAAGAATAGAATAACAATTAATTACACTTCTCTTTTAAATTTCATTCAATTTAAATGAATGCATTCATTAACGATATCATTCCTAATAAAGCAAGACAGTTATTTTAAGTGTCAAACGATATTTGCAAGATTATTTCTTCTGCGGCAGCAACGCGCCGGGTACCTGATAGTATTACATAAAAACCGAAAAAACATTATCAGTTAGTTAACAGCAATATCAGCAAAGAGAAAAGGAACACTTACATTGTTCACTCCCATCATCTTCCACACTCCAAAGCAGAAGACGCTGAAGCCAGAGACTGCATAAAACGTGCCCCAGCCGAGAGCTCTCATTGCCAACGCCCCCCCACTCTCGGGGAGCTCTTTAGTGGGCATCATACCCTAGCGGGAGAAAACAAGTTATTCACACATTAATGGATCATAAAAAAATTAATTAAATACACGCAGAAATCATAGGAATCATAAAAGAATCTAAAGTTAAAAAAAAAAAGCATGAAACAGGTAGTTATATTAACTTAGGGCGGCAAGAATAACAGAAAGAAAACAACAACGAAAAATCAACCCTTTGTATGCTTCCACGGTGAATTTAGAGCCAAGATTTGTCATATTATAAAAAGATTACAATACACACTTCTTTTCTTTTATTGAATGTAAAATCTGATACAAATCTACAATTATATTGCAACAATAAAAAATATTTAATAACTATGATGATACAATAAAAAAGACAATTAATTAAAACTAGGTATTTAACTTCTCTCTAGATATTTAACTCTTTCGATATGGATATTTACAAATTATCTGTTTCGAGGAGTGTTAATAGCAAACAAATGACTTATTGTGTCATTAGTCTGAATATCTAGAGAGATAATCTGAAAAGAAGAGCTGTTATATCTGGTGGCTATCTAGATACGAATGGTTCCAGGCAGTTTAGTTCAGTATAGTCCCGTTTTAAAGCAACACTAGAGCTATTTTGGAACGGACTTCGTAATTGTGAACCACTGTCAGATGACGAGAATGGCGCTTGAGCTGGCACCGCCCTCTTCACAAGTGGGAGGACGTTTGTGCATGGATTTAGCATGCAACAGATTCTTTTACACGACAGTTATTCGGTGGAATCAGATCTCGAATCCGAAAAATTACGGCTCACAAGCCAAGAAATTATTACCAGACCACCGCGGTCCCCACGGTTCTAGGAGTTTAGTTTAATTCAGTTATTTTAACATCCTGTTGTAAAGCAACACTACGACTATTTTGAGACGGATATCGTAATTTTGAACCCTGGTCAGATGACGAGGACGATACCTGAGCTGGCACCCTCCTCTAAGTTCTACGCACGTTTCTAGGTAGAGGTTAAGACTAGAGAGCGCTATTTTCAATAAGAATAATTGTTGCTGGTCATTTATCCAGGATATACGCTTTCTTAATTACTTCTGCATTCAAATAACAGTAAAAATAAAGTAGAAAGCTACATTAAAAAGTCAATTTTTTTAAAAAAATAATTTTATATTTTTCATTTATAAACTTTTTTTTTATAAAACTATTGGTATTTTGCTTCTAAGTTCATATTTTTGGAAAGTAAGTTACGTTGATATTTATTTTACAATTATATACGTTTTAATCCTATTTTACAGATTATAGATGAAGATAACTGCTGAATCTTTGATATAATTTTTTCATAAATATCCCTCAAAAATTAAAAAGCAATGCATATTCTTAGTTCGAATTATGTACAGTAATTTCTCAATATTGTCCTGAATTAGAGAATAAATAATTTGCTTATTTAGAAATATTCTATAATTGTTTTAATGCTTAAAATAAAATTTAAAATTTCATAAAAACAATCGTTTTAATTCAAGTCGAATCTCAATATTTAAATAATAAATAGAAATATAGTTTATTTTTTAATAACTTATCTATAACAATATATAGCAATAACTTATCTATAATTTTATGCAAATCGTTAGATAAACCTCTAAAGTGAAAGATTTTTTTCTTTATGTCCTCAAATAATTATGCCCTTAAAAAGTCGGTTTTTCCAATTCTTAAAACTTTTACGGCCTTTAAGTGGTATATTTTGGTTTTACAGACATTTTAAAAAATTCCCTTTAAGCAAAAATATAAATACTTTTGTGCGTTTTTCCAAAAATCTTCCAGAACAGAGCTTAAATAATAAATATTAATAATAATATAAAAATATTTTAATATAAATTCTTTTGAATTATTTCAGGAAAAATTCCCGTTCTTGTGAAACACGTGAAATAAATTATCCAAATTTAATTTAGGAATTCAATGAGTATTTCGCATGCAGAAACGTGAAGTACTAAGTGCACTCGCGTATACATTTGTTTATGACCCTATAAATTACACATGTTTCATATAACAATGACAAAAGAAAACAAAGAAGGTTATAAATGTGTTTTTATTCAAATACATCTGAATTTTATGTTTCACACAATCGATGGAATAAAAGTTTTTACTTCAGATAAGGTAATTTACACGCAGAAATTAAACCTATCATTTTAAAATGATATATCCTTAAGGAAAAAGAAAATCTAACTCCCCCCCCATCTTGAATATACAATTTTATCCAACATATTGATATTTCTTCTTTAAGTACGTGTATTTCTTGTGTATGGATATATGAGTATGACAAACAAATTTAACCAGATTTCAGAATCTTATAACAGCTTTTGATCATCACATGTCTGGTCGAGGCCAGCAATCTAGGTGGTGGGGCGCGTACTATGCATTCGGGCCCCGCGACTGAGAGTAGCTTTTACCGTGATTAAGAATTAAAACAGTGCTCTGAACAATAATAATGTTACGTATACCAAAAGTCCACAAGCTAGTTTCCATGTGGCTGGCTGAGCATCGACTGACGCTTTTATTAGGCCAAGATCGCAGTGATATCTATAAAAAGGGGTGAAAAATTCGTTTATGTATAAGGAAATCCCTTTCAGCCATGTTAAGACAGCGACATACCCGGCGCCCAGAAGTCGAGGCTGAGGCTGGGTTCAAATGGACTTGTAAATCATCAGCTACTTACTTTTGTCTATTATCTAATGTAATATTTTGTACAATCCTTTACATTGCCAGTTGCTAAATATAATAAATGCTGAACCCTCTTCTTAAGAACTAATGCTGAACCTTAATTAAATAATCCTTTATTTAATTAAAATTAAATAAATGATTATCATTGGTCAAGTATTTGTGTATAATACTTAAACGCTCTTGCTATAATAAGTATCGAAAAAGAAACTGGAAAAAAATCCCCGTAATTTTTCGGGTTTAATTAATAGCAAAAACAAAATCATCCATCCTTAAATAAGCATGCACTTTTTTGTTTTTTACTTTGCTAAAAATTTAGGGCCTTAATGTTTTCTTGCACCCGGGCCCTTTCATAGAGAAGGCCGGCTCCACACATAAGGCAGTTCGGCACAGTGTTTACTAACGATGGACATAAGCTATTATTTTTTAATAGTCCGATAGATTCTATGTCCGCATATGAAACCATTAGCACATTAAAGGCGAGAGTCGTAGTACTACGATTTGATCCGTTCCTAGCGTACTTTCGTCAAGATCCCCCGCCTTTAATATGTTAACAAAGTTGAATCACGCGCACATCCAAAACTTCTTTCGACAACTTAAAATCAGTGTTAAAAATTCGTCATCATTCGATCATCCATCTTTCAGCTCTCATGACTCAACGTCACTGGATATCTTTGATCTGCGGCTTAAAGCATCAATATGCCTCGGGGTTTTGAAATTTGCCCCGACCTCAAACGTGTTTTCATCAGCAGGCCTGGCTCGGGTCCAAAAGCTTTCTAATTCGAGTGCGCGCCTCGTTTCTTTCACCTCCTTTGTAAAACTAGCACGCAAAATTAATATTATGATGTGAAACACATAAAGCACTTTGAAATGTGTTTTTGCCAGGAGATTGACAATCTAGCAAAAGTATGCCAAACTAAAAACTTAACAGGGCCAAATAAACAAGTACGCTTAATGTTTTTACAGAATGAGGCTTGAAAAAAAAAAAAAAAAAAAAAAAAGGAAAATAAGAACAAATTTTTTAGAAAATGAGAAAAAAAGAATTTTTTTTACCAGCAACGCCCTTGTTTTCTATCATGTAAGGATGTCAATTATAACGACAAAATTTTTTTTTTTCTAAATGATACGCAATCAATCGTTCTTGGCTTAAAAGTTACCTAAAAAATAAAAATAAAAATTCCCACTGATTAAAAAAATACTATTTGTTTGTGTATAAAGTATAGAGAAAGTATTGTAATTGTCAAAAATTACAACCCTAAATCTTGACGAATCTATCTATTTTAGATGTCCTTGAGATGGAAAAACAACTTTTGGCATTATATCTGTCTATTTGTTCATCGGTCTGTGACAAAGACAACTCAAAAATGCTTTGAGCTAGACGGATAAAACTTAAAAAAATAGTATCTAATTTTTACAGCAAATTCCTAAATTTCTGTAAATTATGACCGAAATCCATTCAGAGCTTTTATATCTATTCTGTTCGAATACAAATCAATAACAACAACAAAAAGCTAGATAGCTAAAATTCGGAACATATATTTAACGTCTATAGCGTAGACACCTGTATATTTTGAGTTAAATCCAGAAAAAGGTTTGTATTTTCATAAGCATTTAAACGCGATATCACAAAAACGCAGTGATTTAAATATATCAAATTTCTGATGTATCGACTAGGAAAAACAAACCTGCAACAAAAATTCGATTTTAGGACACTATAAACTGTATGCCAGGAATTAATCGCCAAAGATGCCATGATAGATTCGGTGAAAATGCTAAACTCTCGCCAATGGTTAATATATCGTTATTATTGTATGCTAATGCCACGCAATGCATTCTCTGTCTAATCCAAGGAAGTGAGGTAGATAATTCAGCATTTGAATTTAGCACAAAAGAGAATTTTTGCGGGAGATAACACCTTTATTAGAGAGCATGCGAGAAAGCTTTGAGGAGACCACTTCTGCAAGTTTGGTAATATTGTATAATTCAACTTCCGTCATCTATGAGAAGATGCAGTTTCGTAATGAATGTTTCAATGCTTCCTGATGTTCTAGAATTTTGAAATTCTGATCATTAATGCATTTTTAATGATAATTATTTTAATGTTAATAAAGTTCTAAACTAAAGTTATTCTAATGTTTCCATTCTGATTATCAGAGTAAATTTATTTTTATTTCATGTTGGTAGCACTAATTGGCACTAAATTTGAACAAAACTATTTCAAGAGTTTTAAAAAGTTAAAAATCTTTTGTCTTTAAAATTTTAAAAAATCTTTAAAAGATAATTAAAATTGATAAACCTTTAAAAAGACAAATAAAATCTTTAAAAGATAATTAAAATTGATAACTTCTTTAAAATTGTTAAAAATATTTTTCTCTTTAAAAGAATAATTTTTATTTCATGTTGGCAGTACCAGCTGGCACTAAATTCGAACAAACCTATTTCAAGAATTTTAAAAAGTTTTTTTTTTAATTTTAAATATTTTGTTTAATTTTAAAAAAAAATCTTTTAACATACTATCAAAATTTATAAGCATTTCACTAGTAAACTCCATTAAGAGAACTGTGCGTTCATTGCAATAAAAATTGCTGAAATTTTAGTTGTAATTGAAGAAGATGTTTCAAAGTAAAATTTAATTTGTAATGGAAAAGTTTGAATATACAGAAATCAGAAAACATACAGTGAGCAATAAAAGTATTTGCACGCAGACGATTTTTTTGCATAAGTAACCATAGAAAGCGAATTTGATATCATTCTTTTAATTATTTATTTATTTAAATAAGAAAAACAAAACAAAAATAACTATAAATTTTCCTTAAACAGTAATATTACACATTTTAAAAAGTAAAATAATATTTTCTCATTCCTTAAAAGTATTTGCACACGAAGCATTGATTATTAAAGAAGGCATTAAATGTGAACATTATGCAAATATTTAGTATATGAGTCCCGCAGTACATTAGACTCGCCCTTTAAAATCACGTAATATGTTAACTGGAATTGGGATTCTGGGGAAATTTTGTTCTAATGGCTACCCGTGAGAAGATTATATTTCTCCACAATTCTGGATTAAGTAACTGAGGAATAAGTAAAAAATTAAATATAAACTTTTTTAGTGTTCGTTATGTAATTTAGAAGAAAAAAGAAACTGGTTCGACAATAAATAAGCCGCGAACTGGGCGTCCAAGAAAGCTTAATAACAGGCAAAGGAGAGCCATCAAGGAATCTTCAATTAACTCTTTTCTGCTCGAGAATTGGCTGTTGATGACGCTTCAACGTCGGGAACAATAGTTACACCAGAAACAATGAGAAATATTCAAGGAAAAGCTCCTCGAAAAAAAAAAACATTTATTAATGAAACAAATAGGGTGAAAAGACTTGAATTTCTAAAAACTTATGTCAGCAAACCACAAGAGTTTTGGAAAATTTATTTTTTCTGATGAAAGCAAGTTCAATATTTTTGGCTCAGATGGTAAGAAAACTGTAAGGCGGAAACCAAATACTTCTCTTTAGATTAAAAACTTGAAACCAACTGTAAAACATGGTGGTGGTCATATAATGATTTGGGTATGCATGTCTTTTAACGGAGTGGGTGAAATGCTCTTTATTGAAGGCAATATGAATGCTAAATAATATATTAATAGATTGCGAGATAATTTATCTAATAGTGCTCTGAAATTAAGAGTTCCTAATTCATATAATTTCTAACAGGATAACGATCCAAAGCACAATGCATATATTAAGAGGTTATGGTTGCTTTATAATGTAAAAAAATCAATTGAAAACGCAACCACAATCACCAGACCTCAATTCAATTGAAACTTTATGGCATATTTTAGATTTAAAAATAAGAAAAAAGAAAAATTCTAACAAATCGGAACTTCAGCAAGCTATTACTGAAGAATGGCTACATATCAGCAGTAAAACATGTCACAAGTTAATAGAATCAAAGTCCAGACGATTACAAGCTGTAATTAAAGCAAAGAGCATGTATGCTAAATATTAGCACTGTTTTTAACTTATAAATAATTCTAGTATTTCTATTTTTATTGCTAGTTTGCAAATATTTTTTGGCAGTACAAATACTACGTTTTTATGTTTTCATATTCTAAATATAATTATTAAGTCAGATATTAAATATGTTTATTTGTTTCGTAATAGTGCTGATATTTTTAATTGCTTTTTATTTATTTATTAATATGTATGCTACAATACCTTTACCTGATGTGTAAATACTTTTTTCTCAGTGTATTTATTTCTGAAACAAACAGAAAAAAATAGTTGTTTATTGAAAATATTTTTGTTTTTTATTGACAAATCAAACATAAGCTGAGATGTGATAATTTTCAAGTTCATAACCACAAATCGGCACGCACAGAGGAAATGATTCTGAATAAAATCACTCCAAAATTAGCATAATATATGAATATCTATTTAATTTTTACAGCGAATTTCAATTTTAATATGCTGATCATAAAAGATTTGACAAAAATTAATGCATACCACGTAATTAGAAAAACCAAACAAAAACATGATAAATAACCTTGAAAAATATATTAAATACATTACATAAAATAAATACATACAAAAAAATACATTAAAAATATATTAACAGAGCACGATGTTTGTAAATATTGCTGCAAGTAATATACGATTGTAATAAACAGAATGCATTCTAAATTCATCGAAATTTGAAGAGATGCATGCATTTATTTTCAAAGGATAATGTATAAGCCTTTCACTTTTCGAAAATACACAAATGATATGTTTTTGTAATCAAAGAAATGTTCCCTATTTTATGAGACAAAATGTTTTTAAAATCAGTTTTTTTAAGGTAAAAATGTTTTCAGCTTTCTAAAAGTTTTTTTTTTTTCATAATTTTCCTTTACTTATAAGATTTGATAATTTTCAACTATAAATTACGAAACAAATTTTAAAAAATTATCTTAAAGTAAAAAAAAATAATAATATAAGTGTAATTTTTTTCTTCTTGTATACGAAATATAACGAAAAAAATATATTTTCGTTAATTTCGTAAATCAAAATTTAAATCAGAACCATTTAGAGGCTGATCGTCCAATAGTAAGTACTTTTGTATGAATATATATATGATACTTCAAAAAAGCAATTATAAAATTTTGGTATGTGATTTTATAACTGTAGTTGTAGTCCTGTGTCAAATTTTCATTTCAAACAATCGGGAAAAAAAAAAAAAAAAAACTATGAGTTTTTCAAATACATGACAGCAATTAACAGTTAAAAAATTTCTAAAGATAGTAATTTTCTTGCTAATATGCTTTAACATGATTATTGTTTGTTAATGGCAGACAATTAATGTACAAGTACACTTTTTTATATTTTTTTTATCGATTGATACGAAACATATATTTCTTATGTGCAAGATTAAGAAAACAAAATCTGAGCACTTGTGTGAGCATACAATAAAGTATTTTATTTAATGACAGGCCTAGAATTTGTCAAATGATGTCAAATTAAGAAGAAAAAAAAAAACCGAAGCCAATATAAATTTATTTGTTTTTCTCGTTTAATATTGATGGATTAAGTCAATAATGGGAGTGAAAAGAAATATACTTCACAGCCTTGCCTTTTTGTGAATGGATTTTCGTTCAATATTTGTTAGAAATCTACAAATTTGGTCGTAAATCCATATCTGCTGTGAATTGGTCGGGTTTCTCAACTTTGGATGTCACATACCAAATTCCATCCACTTAGTTAAAAGCGTATTCGATTTATCGTATTCTCAGGCAGTTTAGTTAACGTCCCGTTTTTAAGCAACACTAGGACTATCTTGGGATGGACTTCGTCATTTTCAACTGTGGTCAGATGACGAGGATGACACCTGAATTGTAAACCCACCCCCTTTCTACGCACCACACCATCGCAAGGATGTTTGCCCAAGACGGATTTAGAGTGCATGAAACCCGCTTACACGATGGTTCTAAGTTGGAATAGGGTCACAAACCGGAAACCCAGTGTTCCGAAGCCAGGAACTTACCACCAGGCCATTGTTCCCAGACGAACTCAGGAAGGTTTGAAATGTGGAGATTCGTCAAAATCTTGGTTTCAAATTTGACAACAATACTTCTTCTACATTACTTAAATGGGATTTTTTTTAACGGTGGACCTAGAATTTGGCAAATGATGTCAAATTTGACAACAACAATACTTCCTCTATATTAAGTGTACGATTTTTTTAAAATAATGGACCTAGAATGTAACAAATGATGTCAAATTTGGTGGAAACAATACTTTCTCTACACTACGTGCATGGTTTTAATGTTTTCTTTCAAATGAGAGACCTAGATTTTGATAAATGATGTCAAATTTAACGACAATACTTCCTCTATACTACGTACACGGTTTCATTTTTAATGATGGACCTAGAATTTGACAAATGATGTCAAATTTGACGACAACAATACTTCCGCTATACTACGTACACGGTTTCATTTTTAATGATGGACCTAGAATTTGACAAATGATGTCAAAATATAAGCGAAAAACGAAGCCAATACAAATTTATCCGTTTTTCTTGTTTAATATTGATGGATTAAGTCAGTTGAGGGAAATAAAAAGAAATATACTTTAAAAACGTGACCTTTGTGAAGAAAAGAAATTTAAATGACCAAAATCGTCTGAAAAATCATAAATCCATTGATGCGTAAACAGCAAGATGTGCTTTTTTTATATTTTAAACTGCTTCTGAATGGAACTAGGAAACAATTGTAATAGGAATTTTATATCTTTTATTCTTCAATTATTTTTATTTATTTTCTTTTCTCCATGACCTTCGAAAAAGCATTTGCTTTTCGTTCTGGAAGGCAATCTCTTCTGGTATGTTAAATAAGCCTTTTTTATGTTTCTAGCTATTTTTCCTTAACACGATGATTGTCGAGTCACGCAGATTCGGGTGACATTATGAAGTTCTCATACAGAGTAGGATTCGCCGATGTTTGGATTATAATTTCTTGTTTTAGCACATTATTCATCGTGTGATTCACCGCATGATTCGCACCTATTATCTAATGATATATTATCTTATCTAGTACAGTTAAGAGATAATAAAGTAGTAATCATGTTATCAGATAGTAATCCGAACTACAGGTTTGAATAATGGCAGCGAACGTTTTAACAAATGTTGGACAAAAATGAAGTGATTCGTGATTTCAGACTCATTTTTTTTTCAATTCCTATAATTAGTTCACACCCTCCCTATATTTATTTATATGCATTGTTCAAATTTCTAATCGTTAATTAAAAAACTTTTTATTCATCCACTCCAGTTCAAATACATTTTTTAAAACTTATAGCAGATGGCACTCAGTGTTAATACAGTTTTTTTTTTCAAATACTATTTCATTAATTAAATCTAATACTATAATACGAGGAATGGTTGTCAAGTCGAAAATCGCCCCAGAATTAATAAACTCCGGTAAACTTGGGGGTCTGGGGTTTTTGGCCACGAGGAATCGATTGGCGCTGGTTTTGAAGCGCTATGGTCGAGCAGTTCGGAGTTACAGATAGGATATTTTCAAACTTTATTAGTTCGCCATAATGGCTACTTAAATTTTCAAGCGGTAACGTGCTGCCATCTATAGCCAATATGGCGAACTAATAAAGTTTTATGTTTATGCTGTTATAGGTTTATAATATGTTTCTTATGTATGTATATATGTTTGGTTTTTCTAAATAAATTTGTCAAAACTATTGAACTGCAACACACTTCAATCTTTACCTTTACTTTAACTTTGTATAGAATAGTTCCCTTTCCAAACTCTAACTTTGTTTAGAATAGTTTACAATGGTGCACTTTAAGCGGTTATCTTTTCACCAATGGTTTCACAAATTTTCTTATGGCATGTATTGTTTTGATAAATCATAATTGAAAATTTAAATCTTCGAGTTAGCTTCGATACCTGTTTTCTCCGAGCGGAGCTCGGTCCCTCGCTGGTTTAATTAATTTGTAATACTTTAAATTATTAGACTATGTTAAAAACACTAGTTATTAACCACATTGTCTATTTAAAAAAAAATTCTTATTGTTTATTGTAGTTCAAACTTTCCTCTTACCAAAACAGCTTATCTTTTCTAAGAAAAGAAAGGCCTAAACTATCATCCAGGAGAATTTTAAATAAATCCTATTTTTTCAGCTAAAAATTATCTTTAACTTATTAGAACTTTAATTTTCATAAATATTCTCCACCGTGAAGATGATATCTCAAATACTAATAGAGGCATTTGCATAAAAATATCGACGTGTGTTTTAAATAATATGGGCAATGACATGAACCCAAAGAATTATTGTTGGTGAAATACTTTTTTCTGTTATATGTGTTTTTAGAAAAATTAAGCCATGATTTTGTGGGAAAAAAGCAAATATATGTATCATTTTTCCCCTCACTTCTTTGCATATCAAAACTTTTCTTAGCTTTTGATTCATTTCATTCCTTTTTATATTCTACGCCTTGTGTACAAAGAAAAATAAATAGAATTGCTGCAATAAAATTTTGTGTAGAGTGTGAACCGTTTTGGTTGGATTTACAATTTATCAAATATATTTTCAAATAATTTATAGTATTTTGTATTTTAATTGACAATATATCTAAAAACCATCGTTTTAAATAGTTTTTAGAAAATCCAATTAAAAAAAAATTTACATTCGAACGTAGTTGGATACCATAAATAGAGTTTTAGCAGTTAGTAATGAAAATAGAAATCAATGGGCATTAGTTAAATCGGTAAAATGCGAAGATTTCAGTATTTTTCGCGTGAAGGTAAAGAACGCAAAAATAAATAGAATTGCTGCAATAAAATTTTGTGTAGAGTGTGAACCGTAAAAAAATTATCAAAAAGTATTAATCTTTTGATAAATAAATTAATTTTTGTTTTAAATAGGTGAAAAAAATTTCTCTTGTATAGCAAGACATAAATTTAGGAATAAATATTGTCAGTGGCCAAACGTGTAGATCGCTGAAAAAAAAAATTATTTTGCAACTTAAATCTGTGGTTTTGTCGTA
The DNA here is from genome assembly GCA_026543055.1 of Argiope trifasciata. Lineage (NCBI taxonomy): Eukaryota > Metazoa > Arthropoda > Arachnida > Araneae > Araneidae > Argiope > Argiope trifasciata. The sequence goes on from JAPMOQ010063955.1 coordinate 45,058, forward strand.
TGTACAAACATATTTATATTAATTGTAATTATTTAATAAAAAGTAAATAGAATAAAAATTTTCTTTGTTAAGTAAGAACTGACTTATTAAAAAAATATTGCATGTTTAATCTTTTTTTTTTAACTATCTAGAGTTAATTTCAATTTAGTTTTTCATACGATGTTTCGCAACGCATTGATTACTATTGTTACTTTTGAACAGAAGAGCGCCAGTCTCACAATCAGAATAGCAATTGAATGTTTTGTTCTAAGAATATTTATTAACATAACTTTCTAAAAAAGAATTGCAGTTGCAAATTGTAGTCGAAGTAATAGTATAGCAATAGCTTTCAGAATTTATTTGTCAGAATAAATTAGATTATTTTTACTTTTGGAATTAAATCTGTTTGTGGCTTTGCAAAAACAATTACTCAAAACCGAAATAAACAGCTGATTATGGCCACGGCTTTGAGACGAGAAGGTTCCAGGTTCGAAACCCGATTCAATTGATGAGCTACTATGCAAGTGGGCGTGGTGCACATTTAATCCATTGAAAATAAATTTTTCTCATTGGAGTGGGGAAGAAGTCACAGAAAGAGTGGGAATGCCAGGCCAAGTGTCGTCCACATCATCCGATCAAGATTCAAAATTGTAAGTTTCATACCAATAAATCCCGTGTTGGCTCGAAACGGGATATAAATGTAATTAAGCTGTTGCAAATGGCATCTCCTCGCAAACCAATCGAAACTAACCAGAACTAAAGCCAGCTGATACTCTGTTTTCAATTTACATACGTTTTACTTAACGCAGTATCATGATGTGCTTGTGTTGTGATTAAATGTGTTATTGTTTCTTATGGCACTCGCCACTGGGCAAGCCCGCTGTTAAGAATGCAGCGATTTAAGCCGACAGAGTGCATCTCTAGATTTTTTCAGTAGCGCCATCTAGGGCCAATCTTGCGTTACAACCCTTTTTACGGGGTGGATTTCATTCATGCATTTTCATTCACTCATCCACAGATCGTAATTTAGTCCTGAATCTGAAAACGATCACGTCTGAACCAGTACCATCATCGGTATTACTCTAGATACGGAGGACTTTGTGACAACGGCAGCTGAATATTCCACCACACATGGGGAATATTCGGCAGTCGGATCGAACTCACATGAGTCCAACGCCCTACCAACTAGGTTATCCCGGCCCTGAGGTATCCCGATTAAATATTTGTCACATTCTTGTTTATTCAATATACTTTTGAATTCATTCAGCTGAAACAGATATTGGATAAATGTCAGCATAGCAAAAATATTTGAAATACTGTATAGTAGAAAGTTATGCTGTATAAACTATGTGTATCAAGTATATATAACAAACCTTTTATGTCTGTACCTTAAAAGGAAATAAGGTATTTTGCTGTTATTTGCTGTTATTTTCTGACTGACCGTATTAATTAAATCAGGTGATAAGAGTTAAATTCGCTATATCAGATATTTGTGAATTAATTATAATTATTCAGACCATTATAAAGAAAAACAATAATGGTTGTATGAACGCAAAATCTTAATGAAATAGATTTTAAACCACGAGAAAATAAATGGAGCAAACAATTTCAAAGGGGGAAAAAAAAAAAGATCCGTATAAGATAGATTCTAGTACAAAAAATTCGATCAACACTGCATAACAATTCATTTGTTGTTATTATAACGAACTAATTAATAATATTAATTACGAACAAATAAAGACATAAAGTTGCAACAAATCCTAACAACTATGACCGATATTGAAATGTCGTTCCAGCTCTTTCTCTATCAGGTAAAAAGTTTTACATTAAAAAAAAGTCATAAGTCATCAAAAAAAACCAGATGTTTCCTTTGATAATTTTTTGCATTATTCATTCCCAAATGCAATCAAATCTTGCGTAATAAATCGATCAAAATGTAAAAAAGTGATTCTCTAAATGAGGGATGTTTTGCAGTAAGAAATGTAAGGAGATACTGTGACGTCACATGCAGAAATAACGTATATCAATCTGTGTTAAGAAGGGCCGCGGTGGCCTGGTGGTAAGGTCTCGGCTTCGGAACCGAAGGGTTGCAGGTTCGAGACTCGATTCCACCGAAGATCCGTCGTGTGAGGGGGTCTCTTGCACGTTAAATCTGTCAGGCCAAACGTCCTCCCGCTGGTGTGGTGTGGTGTGGAGAGGGGGGTGCCAGTTCAGGTGTCGTCCTCGTCATCTGATCATGGTTCAAAATTACGAGGTCCGTCCCAAAATAGCCCTAGAGTTGCTACAAAACGGGACGTTAATATAATCAAACCAAAATCAAACCATCAAACGTGTTAAGGGCTTGTTTTTTAGGGGGGAGAGGGGTGTCAATATCTACATGGAAGAAATTTTGGCTAGATAACGTTGTCGAACAAGATTTTGAGGGATTTGAAAAAGTGCTTATGGCGAAGTAATCGAAAAGATTTTGTCTTTGACTAAAATTGGATAGTAATGATATTCAGCTGATAGCAGAATATAACCAGAACTACCGAAGAGCTCATTGGAATGCATAATGTGTCACAGTCAAAAGTTGCGGAGGAGATTTGAACTAGAAAGAAGGAATTAATGGCATCATCAAAGTAACTCACCTTTAGGAAAATAAGAGGGAATTGGAATTTATCGCATCATATGTTGAGAAACATCTCTTAAACATAAAGCAGCAGCAACAAATACATATAACGATAATGAAATTAATATAACTATAATCTCATTTTCTCTAAATTTAAAAACACAATCTACGAAAAATAACATTGAACGATTTTCATGTAAAAAAAGCAGGCATTGTAAATAATAACTTAAATTATAGTAATTTTTTTAAATAGAGCACATCGCTTATGTTTCATAGATTCCTAGGGAAAAATTTTTTTTCGTTTTACAAGCAAGATTAGGGAAACAATTATGCTCATTAAGAGAATTTCCGTTGCATTCTTAAATGCATATTGCCAAAACTGTGAGCTATTAATATCCTAATTAATTTTTTTTTTCTTCTCTTAAACAGGATGCTTTAATTCTATTTAATATGTGTTATGCCAATAGCTGTTGAAATGCACCTACAATTAGCAGTGACGTAATTGGGTTCCAGTATTTTGTTAAATTTTTTTTTTCTCTTTCTTTGTAGTAATAAAAATTTCTGTTTATAGATCTCTTTATGAAAAACGAAATTACTAAATTTAAACAATGTCATACAATTTAAGCATCGTTTTTGGTGAATAATTAGTTTTAAACTGCTCTAATTGGTAATAATGTTTTAAACTGCGGATGCATTTTTAATTTTGTTATTAAGTATTTAATTTTTTTTAATTTGGTGTTTCACAAATTTGATAATATTTTTTGTGTTTTCATATAAGCTATACGAAAATATTTTAAGGATTAAAATAAATCTGCTTTCTTTTGTTATTGTTCTGATTTTTCGATGATTAATTTTTGCAAAAATGTTTGATAAATTCTCTGAATAAATGGTGCATGATTATCTCATTTTGTTGTTTGATAGCATACATTTTGGTATTTCACTGTATCTCTGTTTGATTCCTTACCTAAACTCAAAGAAAGAAATTCTCTTCCTAAATTTTCAACGTTTAAATTTCTTAATTTTTATGATTTTATTATTATTAATCTCGATATTTCTGTTTTTGTCATATGTGCATTTTTTCCCTCTCGAAGCCTTAATTTTTTGAGATTTTTCAAATCACAAAGAGTTAGTTCTTATCCGGCCTTGAGTATGAATAAGAGGGGCAGACTTGATTCAAATCTGTCCGAAAGCGATTCTCGAATTTCTTTTTGACCTGTATTCATGTTTTTTCCCCTCCGTTTTTATTTACTTTTTTCGTCAGAAGTTTTTTTCCTTGCGATAAGTTATGCACAATCTTTTGTTTTTTAAATGTTGCAACATTTGAGCGCTCTAATTGTTGTTTTTCCTCATAAAGAACTCCGCATTGGCCACACCCGTTTAACTCATCGACACCTTTTATTGGGTGAAAGAGCTCCTATTTGTCCAGACTGCCTTGTACATTTAACAGTTGTTCATGTTTTGATAGAGAGTCCAAATTTTGGAAGTCACTGGAAACAATTTTTTAACTGCTCATCGCTAGAAATGCAAAGTCTGGTTGGGGAACATCCCCATCAACACGTTTTTAAATATTTAAAAGCTATTGGTATGTTCCATTTTATTTAATACTTTTTCTAGTTAATTTTTAAACATTTTGTTTCTCTTCAAGAGACAGTGTACCGAAATTTTAACCTTCGTACTTTTTAACATTTATTATATTTAACATAATATTTTAATCTTTTTATACCGTACGTCTGGCGCAGTATGGTCAGAATTGGCTCTTGCGCCATTAAAATCCACAAATCCAATCCAATCCTTATAAAGAAATCTTTAATAATCTGGTTATTTTAATAGTTTCATTTCGCTTTAAATTTTTAACTTAATTATTTCTGCATTAAGTATAATATACATATACATTTTGAATTCTGTCGTATTAGAAAGTTAAATGACTAATACAAGATTGTGATCAAATCTTCTTCACAGATGGAAATATTCTCAGAAATCACAGAAATCTTCTTCACTTAATTACAGATATTTTCTTAGAAACTTCAACACACTTGTGAAAAAGTAAGTAAAAAAGGTTTACGTAAACCATATTTATATTCCAATGATAGATGAGACAATAAAAGGTATTTATTCAATAAGGAATGGCAGGCTATTCCTTACTGAATAAATACCTTACTACTTAGAAATGTTGTTTTTTTTCGCAATTTTGTTCAAATTCGTTAATAAAATATTACATCAAATATTTTAATCGGCTAAATAACGCTCCATAGTTTAATGGAACAATAAATGAATGTTAAGAAATAGGAGTTTAATTTAGTCACTTGCCTTTCATCATCTTTAAAGTATAAAGTAAACTTACCTCAAAATACAAAATAATAATAAATAATATTTTTAATAACGTCCAGCTTTTTTAGAAGTCTATTTTTTAATAGTCCTCTAATTAACTTAATTTGATACCAAATGAAATAATGAACAAAACATTGAGTCGTTATTGTTTCCCTCTTTTCTTAAATGTCAATTTTTACAAATCTCATTTATAATTAATTTAATTTGATACCTAATAACTATATTTTCAATGAATAATAATAGTATGTTTTAAATATTCTTAACTAGCCGCCTTTGGCGACCAGCTGGTTCGCCATGAGTAATGCGATCTAAAATTTTCAATTAAATCATATATTCATTAGCCAAAATTTAAGAAATAGTTAAAGTTAAAAGATTCAGTTATTGGTAGTTAAAGAGTCGATAACTTTATTCGGAAAAACTTTTTGAGTTTAACGCTCTAATAATTTATCGATTATGCTTCCAAAATATTAAAAATGTTATTTTCGGTGATATTGCCAAAATGTTAAACATGTTTTTTAAAGAAAGCGAAAAAAGGGAAAAAATTATTGAATTAATGATACAGAAATTGCAAACGATTATAGAAATATGCCATTAAGTCGGGATTTCAATGCATATCCTGTCTAAATTCAATCAGGTTTATTGTAAATAAAGATAATTTATGGAATTAATGATATAGATATTGCAAACAATCATAGAAACCTTTGAGTTGCATTTATTTTTTTCGAAAATATCACATTTTTTGTTTCTTTTATTTTATCCAGTCACGTGCTAAAAATATCATTTCTTTAGATTTATTTTGCGATGATAGTTTTTTTTTATTCGAACTTCCGACATTCTTTTATATTATCCAGTCACGTGCTAAAAACATAATTAAAATATTTCTTTAAAAATTCGTTAAAAATAGAAGCTTACGTTATAAATTTAAAAAATCTGATACCGTTAGAAAGCTAATTTTTTAATCTTTAAATGGATATAAAAATCATGTTTGTGCAATAATATTTTCGGAAGTTATAGCGGAAAAACGTCGAAATTTCGCTTAAATTTTAATTAATTCAAATTCTAATTAAAAATTCGAAAAGAGGGCTCCGAGGTGCACATTCCCAGCCTCCAAGGTATACATGTACCAAATTTGGTAGCTGTAGAACCAATGGTCCAACCTGTAGAGCGCCAACGCATACACGCACACGCACACACACATTGAGCTTTATTATAAGTATAGATAGATAGATATAGATGAACAAACATTAAGAATTATTATTGCCTTCTCAACTTTTTTAGACTTATATATTCATCAGTCCAGTTTAATTAATTTAATTTGCTGCTTAACACCTTAATGACCAAAAGAAAAATAATGGAAATTACTAATCAGGTTTTTTTGAACAACTATTCAAATGTTTCAAAATTTTATCATATCTTCTTGGAGTTTAGCAGTTGACAACCCACAAGTAGTTGCCTCTAAACAGACATTTTTAATTAAGAAGTTAAAAGTATAAAAATATGTAAAGAAAGAACGATAGAACTTTGTGATTTCATCAACAGAGAGTAAATGAAATATAATCAATACTAAAATATGAATATCAGTCAAATACATATAATCTTATTGCTATCGCATGTCCAGTGGAAGAAATAATAAATGTTTTAAAATTTTTACTTTCACGTATACATAGAAGAACGTATTACAATCGTCAAACATTTCGAAGTCGAGATTTTGTCAAATCTCCACTTTTTAGACCTCCCTGAGAAAAAAAAAAAAAAAAAAACTTTTGGAAAATGTTTGTCTGAAAATATCTGTTAGTGGCAAAGATAACTCTACAATGACTTCAGCTATACGGATGGAATAATTTACACAAAATTTGGAAATTTTGAACAAAATCTGTTCAGAAGAAGTCCGTCTGTTTGGATATAAGTTAACACTATAATAACAAAATAAAGAGATATAAATAGATAAGATTCGGTACACAGGTTTAAAATCAATAATATGGATACATGACTAATTTTAAGTTAGTTTAGTTTAGTTATATTAACGTCCCGTTTAAAGTAACACGAGGGCTATTTTGGGACGGACCTCGTAATTATGAACCAATAACAGATGACGAGGACGACACCTGAACTGGCACCCCCCTCTCCACACCACATCACACCAGCGGGAGGACATTTGGCCTGACAGATTTAACGTGCAAGAGACCCCCTCACACTACGGTTTTTCAGTGAAACCGAGTCTTGAACCTGAAACCCACCGGTTCCGAAGCCCAGATCTTACCAACAGGCCATCGCGGCCCCGACTAATTTTAATAGAAAAAAAAAATAATGGGTTGACCTTCTATCGATCTGCACTTTCAAGATACATGTAGACGTGACCACTCAAAAATTTAGCGAATTAAATGTATTAAATTTAGTATGGGATTTTGTTACTATAAGTGCAGTTCTGGGCAGAATTTTTGTTCCAATTGATTGGGAAACATGCAAATTTGATTTTCGGATACTATTAATAATAAGCCAAGGATTAATCGTCAAATAACTCGCAACGGTAGGTTCACCGCAAAAGTTAATATTTCATAACTGTTGTAGATCAAAAGACATGTAAGACTTTCTTTGGAATGACAAATTCCTCAGAGTGCATGCAAGAAATCACTCTCACTGGCTGTTTTTAGAATTAAAAGAATTCTGGACATAATGTCGTTGATGTGAAGTTTTAAATGTGCGATTTTTTAGAAATGACCAGATTATAAGAAACACGCACGCACGCACACACACATACATACATACAAACAAACAATGTACGTTAATCTATATCACAAGAGCGAAGAGAAAAAAAAAAGGAAATATTTATCTCCATGATTATATATTGTGAGATTTTGATAGGGATTTCTTTACACATGTCGCTTGAGGTAAGAGAATTATAGGGATCTTTTAAAAAGAATTCGCTTCGGTTGACAATTTTTTATCCCTTCGTTCGGGGTGTGGAAACTTGTGGGTTTCAGCAATTTTACAGTGCTTCTGTTGCATTAATTAAATAAACAAAATGGAATCGGATTAGGAAATCAGAAATATTTAAGAATATATATGTTAGTGTGATAATTATTTTTCATGACAATCAATTCCAAAGAGCATTTCTAATTCAACTTGCGAGTCGCAATAATCTTAAGTGTTCCCAAATCTTATTAGAAGTGCTGAGACAGCAGTTTCTTTCATTTCACTCCTCAGATGAAATTCCGCGTCTCGCGTTGCATTACAGCTGAGCGCGTTTCGCACGGTCTCTTTCATCTTTGGCATCAAGACAGAAGGCACGCGGTTTGGAGTCTGGTTATGAATAAACAAGATATCTTCACAATTTCTTCTAGCATAGAAATTACTACCAAGCTGCTGAATGGAAATATTTTTTTTCTTCTTTTATTCAAAGAGTACTTTTTTCTTTCTTACTATTACAAATCTTTAAAAATTTAAAGAAGATGCGTGCTTTAGATTTAAAATGTCTCCCCTTCTGTTTCTTGATGTTACTGTATACCAGCCGATTAACTGCTACGACCGCAATTTGAGGATTTTAGAATTTTACATTTTACACAAATTGGCAGCAAAAATAAATTTAGTAAGCCCGATGATTCGATTTTATTCTGCATATATATTAGATAATATTGTGTACGGCAGAAAGAGTGTATTCTATGCTTCGTTTATCAACAACGAACGAACAAATTTAAAAATTGATTTTATGTTTATGTTCAAATATCATTCATTTAAACCAAAGCCTTTTTGAGCTATCGCTTTCATAGACAGACATAATTCTAAAAATACATGACCCCTTCCCGATTTAGGGAACTTAGAAAAGATGGTATTTTTTAACTACTACGATACTTTTTCTAGGATACGGTAAAGTCTAGGTAGTAAAGTCTCGGCTTCGGAACCAGAGGGTAGCATGTTTGAGACTCGCTTCCACCAAAGAACCGGAGTGTGAGCGGGTCTGGTACACGTTTAATTGTCAAGGCCAAACATCTTCCCACTGGTGTGATGTGGAAATTTGGAGAAGGGGATGTCAGCTCAGATGTCGGATTCGTCATCTGACCGCGGTTCAAAATTAAGAGGTCCGTCCTAAAATAGCCTTAGTGTTGCTTCAAAACAGGATATTAATAAAACTAAACGATACCTTTTCTTTAGATACTTTGAATAAACGAAAGCAAAAATTAAGTTCAAATGAAGATAAATATAATTTAACATTTGAAACTATCTCAAGTTCACTGTTAGGAATCGATCGAATGGTAAATTTTGCAATGCGATTTGAATGTTCAATAAATACTTTAATAATACACTTTTACACAAAATCTTTTTTTTTTTCTCTTTGAAAATACATTAATCTGGAATTGATTTCCTGTTCGTAAACGGATTTCATTTCCCGTAGATCAAGTTGTATTTATTGTTGTTGCGTGTTTATGAACCTAATTGCTTATAAATTATTGTATTTTCAATTTTATCGATATTTTTTTTAAAAATTATGTTAATGGATTAAATGGATTCAGACATTATATATATCTATATCTATACTTATAATAAAGCTCAATGTGTGTGTGTGTTGGCGCTCTACAGGCCAGACCGTTGGACCTACAGCTACCAAATTCGGTACATGTATACCTTGGATGTCGAGAATGTGCACCTCGGAGCTCTTTTTTTGAATTTTTAATTAGATTTTGAATTAATTAAAATTTAAGCGAAATTTCGACGTTTTTCCGCTATAACTTCCGAAATTATTATCGGACAAACATGATTTTAACATCAATTTAAAGATAAAAAAATTAGCTTTCTAATGGTATCAGTGTTTTAATGTAAAACTCAAGCTTCTATTTTTAACGAATTTTTAAAGAAATATTTTAACCATGTTTTTTTAGCACGTGACTGGATAAAATAAAAGAATGCCGGAAGTTCAAATAAAAAAAATTATCATCGTAAAATAAATCTACAGAAATGCAACTTTCAGCACGTGACAGGATAAAATAAAATAAATATAAAATGTGATATTTTCTTTGAAAAATAAATGCGAAGCAAAGGTTTCAACAATCGTTTGCAATATCTATATCATTAACTCAATAAATCTTCTTTACGATAAACCTGATCGAATTTAGACAGGATATACATTGGAATCCCGACTGAGTGGCATATTTATGTAATCGTTTGTAATATCTGTATCATTAATTTAATACTTATTTTCCCTTTTTCGCTTTCTTTAAAAAACATATTTAATATTTTGGCAACATCATTGAATTTTTTTTTAATATTTTGGAAGCATAACCGATGGTTAAAACTGATTTATAAAATTAAAGAATATTATTAGGAAAAGGTGTACTTTTAGAACTTTCCGTTCATCATCTTAAAGAAAATATTAATTTCAGGTCAATCAATGCCCGGAATTACTTGAAGGCTAATGAATATGTGATTTAATTGAAAATTTTGTATATATATATATATATATATGAACGTGTAGTAATGCATTTAATGGATGCCGGATCTACAACAATAGTTTACCTCCTTATCGGCGAATTTAGTGAATATCAAACATCTCAAACTGTAAGCTGGAATTAAATCATTCAGAGATAGGGCAGTACCAATTTTCGATTTATCATTTAAAAAAATCGATTTTTCGATGCTAGTTTTTGGATACAATAAATCGCTATTCACAGTTAATGATAATTTCCGATTACGTTTTGGTTACCGGTGATTCTCTCTCCCTCTTTTTCTTTTTTGCCCTTCATGCAGAACTTTAGTTAATATTTTGATAAATAATGCAATGTTCTAATATATAAAAAGTCTTGTTTTGAACGCAACAACATATATTGATGCATGCAGATATTTATTTAAAATCGAAAAAAAAATATATATATATTAAAGAAGTTAACTACTATTATTCAAAAGAAAACGAATATTTTTGTTATATAAATTGAAATTTCCTTTTATTTGGAGTCCTTCTGATCACTCAATATGTTAGAATATGCAATTGATAAGTTGTTGTCGTGTCCGTGTTTTTCACGGAAAGGGGGTGCAGTGGCTTCTGTGGGTAAAGACCCTTGAGCACCCAGAGGGCAGAAGTCTGACTTCTAGCTCACACACACGACACAACCCTTTTTAGGGGGTGGTCGAATTCATTCATACTCTCATTCATCCATCCATCAGCAAGTCGGAATTTAGATCCAAATCAGAGACCGACTCATCCCTGATTCAGTACCCCCAGAGGTATCGTTTTGTTATGGGAACTTGGAGGACTTTGCAGTCACGACCTATTTAACGTGCCCCAACTGCCATTAGCCAACACGGCGGTCTTTGGCCAAGACGAGGACAGAACCCGCGACCTTTCGGTTACGAGACTGACGCTCTACCAACCAGGCTACCGCGACCCAATTGATAAGTTATAATAGATATAAATAAATAATGATATCGCGATATATCGAAAAATAACCATATGTATTGGAACAATATATCGCGATGATGAAGTTCCGTCACGCCCAGCTCCATTCACAGGTGCTAAAATTCGATACAAAAATCCCATATAATCCAAACACGTTTAAAAGTATTTCATGGATTCTTAAATGATTGGACAATACAGTAAAACCTGCTTATTCGCGCTTCTTTCATTCGCGTTTTCACTATTCGCGGATTAAAAAAATGCGACCCAATTTCTATACGCGCGGCTAAAAATTTCTTTATTCGCGGATCTAATAAGTACACACATAATAATAAAAGGATTCCAACAGGTATCCAACCCAATATCCTTTGTAAATGCCGTCAAATGGACTAATAAAAAAGTAAAATAGATCTTATTACAACTTTGCCTAAAGTATATTGTTAAATGATATCGCCGAGGACTGAAACCGACTTGGAGGAAATGTTAAATTCATGACCTATTGAAGAAGAGGCTTCAATAAGCACTGAAAACGTGACATTTAATTTGAAAAATCTTAGTGAAGGTTTAAGAATGGCAAATGAGCTTCGCGATTTCTTTATGAACTTTGATCTGTCTATGGTACGAAGTCTTATTTTTAAGAGGCAAATTGCTAATGCGACTGCTGCGTATCAGCCTGAATGGAAGAAGCTTTTGGAAACTGCCAAGCAAGAGAAAATTACAAAATTCTTCAAACCATTACCTAAGCCTAAAATAATTAATCAAAATGTCCAAAAACTTTCAATTAAATTGATTATATATATACACATTATTTTATTTTTTCACCTAGGAACGCATCCCCTATAATCCCATATAAATTACCATTCCGTATTCACGGTTTCTGTATTCGCGGCATATTTATGAAACATATACCCTGCAAACAGTGATCTTTTACTGTACATTCCGCATATGGAAAGTTTTCACCTAATCTACACTATTATTATGAATGTGAAAGTTGGGAATGATGGATGGATGTTTGTTACTTAATCACGCCAGAGAGGCTGAACGGAATTAGATGAAATTTATTTCAGAGATAGATTATAGTCTGGAATAGAGCATAAGCTAGTATTTATACCGGTTAATTAAGCGATTAATTTTTTTATTCACTAAAAACTAACTTTCGAGCCAAAAAACTGAGGCCAAATCCCGTCAAAAATGAGTAAGGCTTCAGTTTTTTTTTTTCTGAACCGTTATAAGGTTAGGTTTAGCAGAATTTCGACCAATTATTTCAAACGATTCTGTTTAGTTTCTTAGTGTTTGATGCATTTAAAATCAAATGTAGAAAAAATGGAAAATTAATCTATCTTTCGGATTTAATCTGAAGTACCTTTAAATTAAAAGAAAACAAAATAAAGGAAAAAAAATTTTCTAATCTGCACTGCGTTATTCCAAATGGCGTAGGAAAGCCAGACATGTGCGTTATGCCAACTATCGTTGAAACTTCACGAGTGATTGTTGGTTGACAACTGCGTTTTCATTTAAATTAAAAGTTTAAAAATTATATGTATAATACTCTTGCATCTCAATTTCGATCCATAAATAAAATGGATTTGACCGGACTTGATTTGCTGTTTTGTTTTATTTTGGGTATACAATGTAAGTAAACTTTTACTTTAGTTGTGTGTTTTTGTTATCAAATTGTATTTATGTTTTATATACTTTTCGTATTTGCTTCGTTTTAAGTGCATTGTTTTTAGGATAGTTTTAGTCTTTTCGATTTGTTATTACTTGATAGTTTTTCGAAATGTCTGGAAAACGTAAATCTAATCTTTCGAAAAGGAGTAATCAAGCTTGGGCTATGAGAGTCACTAGAAGTAGAAAATCGAATCTTCAAGCAGAATTCATGAAGCGGAGAGACAAACTCCATTTAGATCAGCTGAAACGCCATAAACGATATTGGAATAAGGGAATTGATCAAACCTCCTATACATACACATTAACATTTCCACGCGTACGAAGTCGGGGGTATAAGTCAGTAAGGTTATAAAGGGTTAAAAAAGAAAAGAAGAAGAAGCAATTAAGAGGTTAAGCAAATATTTTTCAAAATGTAAGATTATTCAAGGGACGAAAAAGAGAACGCTTTCACTGGAACAGAAAATATTACAGATGGTTTCCAAAGTTATGTCTAGTTTACAGTGGCATCTTTATATGTGTATACAAGTTCAGGCCATTCCTTTTCCACGCAAAAGCAGATGTTAAAAGAGGTTACTTCATCGGAAGTGCTTTCATTTTTGGAAGACAAAACAAAAATTTCAAGAGCCGCATTCTGAAACCTACCGAAAAAATATTTTAATAGAAGAGTTCTTACTTTTTACTCTCTAGTATACAAAGTATTGTAATCGTAGTAATAATATCAAGTATTGTAATCTTCAAAATAAATCTATACTGATATATAAATGTGAAAATTTGGATGGATGGATGTTTGTTAATCACTCCAAAACGGCTGAACAGAATTGGATGAAATTTAGCACAAAGGTTATAGTCAGGAATAAAACATAGGCTACTTTTTATTCCAGTTTATTGAGTGGTTAATTTTTTATCAATTAAAAACTAATTTTCGCGCTAAAAAGCTGAGGACAAATTCCGCCAAAAATAAGTAAGGCTCCAGTTTGTTTGTTTTTCCCAATAGAGTTCAAGTTAGGCTTAGTAGAATGTCGACCGATTAATTCAAACGATTCTGTTTATTTTCTTTGTGTTTGATGTACAGTAAAAGCTTTTTATTCGCGGGGCATATGCTCCATAAATATGTCGCGAATACAGAAACCGTGAATACGGAATGGTAATTTATATGGAATTATAGGGGATGCGTTCCTAGGTGACAAAATAAAATAATGTATATATATAATCAATTTAATTTAAGTTTTTGAAAATTTTGATTAATTATCTTAAGGCTTAGGCAATGGTTTTGTAATTTTGTAATTTTCTCTTGCTTGGCAGTTTCCAAAAGCTCCTACCATTCAAACTGATACGCAGCAGTCGCATTAGCAATTTGCCTCTTAAAAATAAGACTTCGTACCATAGACGGATCAAAGTTCATAAAGAAATCGCGAAGCTCCTTTGCCATTTTTAAACCTTCACTAAGATTTTTCAAATTAAGTGTCACGTTTTCAACGCTTGTTGAAGCCTCTTCTTCAATGGGCCGTGAATTTAATATTTCATCCAAGTCGGTTTTAGTCCTCGGCGATATCATTTAACAACATACTTTAGGCAAAGTTGTAATAAGATCTATTTTACTTTTTTGTTAGTCCATTTGACGACATTTACAAAGGATATTGGGTTGGATACCTATTGGAATCCTTTTATTATTATGTGTGTACTTATTAGATCCGCGAATAAAGAAATTTTTAGCCGCGCGTATAGGAATTGGGTCGCATTTTTTAAATCCGCGAATAGTGAAAACTAGAATGAAGGAAGAGCGATTAAGGAGCATTTACTGTAATTAAAATCAAATGTTGTTAATGAATCGATCTTTCGGATTCATTCTGAAGTACTTTTAAATTAAAAGAAAACCGAATAAAGGAAAAAAAAAAAAATTCTAACCTGCATTGCGTAATCGCAACAGGCGTAGGAAAGTCAGACATGTACGTTACGCCAACTGGCGTTGAAAGCTCACGCGTGATTGTCGTGACATCAACTCTGTTTGCTCGTGAAGACAACGATTTTTTCATATAAATTAAAAGTTTAAAAATGATGTGTTGTAGCTTTCTCAATATCGATCAATAAATAAAATGGATTTGACCTGTTTTTAAAGAAATACAGACCTGATTTGTTGTTTTGTTTTATTTTGGGTATGCAATGTAAATAAACTGTTTTTACGTTGGTGGTGTGTTTTTGTTATAAAATTGCATTTATGTTATATATTTTTCGTATATGCTTATACTTTTAAATGGATCATTTTTAGGCTAGTTTTTTTTTATTTGTCGTTATTTGACAGATTTTCGTACACATACATCAAAATTTCCACGCGAACAGAATCGTGGGTAACAGCTAATAGCTAGTGTAGATATATTCTATAAATATTATTTTATTACTGTAATAAATAAAAAAGTACTAGTAAATAAATAAAAAGAACATGAGAGTTTGACAATTTCAGATTTCTGCGAGTTCGAAAAACACTTTTTTGCCATTATTTCCATCTGTCTGTAAACACAATACCTCAAAAGTGATTTCAGTCAAATGGAAGAAATTTGGTATACAGAATTTCTCAGGAAATCTGTTCGTCCAATTGTCCGGTTATCAGTAAACTAGATTATTCCGAAACGTAAAGAGCAAAGTAGATAAAATTTCGTACAAAGGTTTAGCAGCCAATATATATTCTTAGCAAATTTGGAACCAAATCTGTCAAAGAACCGACCTCATGTTTGAATCAGGTCTGCATTTTCATGCAAACGTAATCTGTAGAAATAAAAATGAATTTTTGCCAAATATCGTCCATACTTTTCGTCAGTAGTTTTCTGTTTTTACCCTCAAGAACCGGTCAAGCAAATTTTTCGTCATCGACAACTTTCTTTAACTAGTTTGAAAATGCCGACGGTAGTGACGGAAATATTGTCTGCAAACGAAATTCAGCCAATCATGAGAAATTTTGAAGTGGCGTCACACATGAGACGTCACTTTGGTTGCCGTTGCTGACGATCTTTCGTCTTTATGCGCTGTCGTATGGCTCATCCGATCGCAATAAAACTTTGACTATTTATTACTTGCATTTACGGATGGTTATAGAAATATTACAATTATCTAATAAATAAAAAAAAATATTTTAGGATCTATTTACTGCATCTATTAACCAAGCATTATTGTCAAAATAACTCTCCAAGGTGACACAACATATTCAGTAAAGATGCGAAATTCAGTATAGAGGCAAATATTTCGGAGCTATTGTACGTATATGCAATGTATAAGTCGTTCTCTGAGGTAACATTTTAGGGGAACCATTCCTACGAAAATAAATGTCATTTTTTTTATATCATTCCTAATCAAACAAGACAGTTATTTTAAATTTCAAACAATATTTCCAAAATTATTTATTCTGCGGCAGCAACGCGCCGGGTACCAGCTAGTGATTCATAAACCAAATAACTTTAATCAATGGAATTCGATTTGTGAACGTGCAAATACAACTGTAGTTTGGTATCAATTTGTGGTTTCATTCGGTAGGCAAAATAGACTTAAAAATTTATATCAAATCCACCAAAAAACTGATTTTAGTAAGTTTGTGTCTTCACAAACACATAACTCAAAAAGGCAATGACTTAGATGTATTAAATTTGTTATGTGATTTTGCGATTACAAATATAGTCTCGTGTCAAAGTTTGGTTTTAAAAGATTAAAAAATAAAAATAAAGTTTAAAACGCTAATTCGGTTTTTTAATCTATTAACTATATGCCAAGGATTACACTAAAAATGCTTAATTCAAGCCAAAGACTTATATTTCGTAACTATTGGCTCTCATCTGCCATGCAAAGCATTTGCGGTCATATTAAAATCCATGATTTTAGGTGGGGAAAAGGTAGATAAGACCTTGAATGAAGAGTATGCGAGAAAGTTTTGAGGAAACCCTTTCCGTTGGTTGTCTTTTTAAAGGTAACAAAAGATTTGTATTTGTCAGAATTTTTTGATTTTTGAATTAGGAAAATAAATAGTAAGAAATGGAATCATTTTGGCATTGTATAGCAAATAAAAATTATATCATCAATTCCCTCTCTCTGTTGAATTAATTAAATAATGATTTTGTTCATCAGCATTCATCCACTATTGAAAGACTGTTTCTTTTCTCTCTTCTCTTTTTTTACAGCTAGTTTAGATGCAGAAAAATTCTCTTGAGTATCATCCAGAAATCAAAAAGGCTATAGATTTTTCTCAGTATTTAATAATCATTCCAGTAGAGGATAAGGATAACTATATGCATATAATCATATTTCTTAAATCTAATTAAAGCTTAATTCATTTCCAACGTTTTATCGTAATTTAGTCAGTATTAACTTCATAATGTTCTCTTATTTCCTGATCCAATTCCATCTTCCTTTAATTAATGCAGCAGAAGCTCATTAAAATTGCAGAAATCGTCACTTCCCATACTAAGATGAGATAAAAATCTGTTACCCTAAACAAATTCTTTTAAAAGAAACCTATATTTCCCTAAATTAAATCGACAAGTGTAATGAATTCCCTATCAGTAGGTTTCAGTAGAAAACAACGGCAACATTTATTAACGCAAAGAATATGAGCACACATACGACAAATATTTATAGCCAAGACGAGCACAGGAGAGCAGCCCACAAGTAGTAATCGACCACAGCACATAAAGCAACCAGACAGAATCCAGAAAGAGAAGGGCTCCTGGGAGCTTTGCTCTACGGTCTCTACAGACGGATGAAGTTCTCACCGTCTCCTTGCTTTAGCTGTCGACTCACTATTTCACATAATTGGCTACACCACACATGACACGATGCTGCTTTCACAGTGGACAACAGGACTCAGCAGTTCAGCACTCGGTTGTACTCCACACAACGCTGACACTCCGCCGTTGCTTCGCAACCATCTCGAAGACTCGTTACTCGTCTGCGACTCCGACTACGCTTCAATTCTAGTTGACTCCAGTTCATTGCAGCTTGAGATTGCCGACCTTTTATAATTCTCGGGAGACGCAGCGAAAAGGTTCTGGGCGTATCTCAGCTCCTATTGGAGGGATCGTTAAAGTTCTAGATCTTTCCAAGCATTATTCCTTTTGTCGCCAAATTCATCTCCAAGTCGACAAACTCTGGGATCACTAACTCGGCATCCAAAACACAATATTGTAAATCGGTCTTTACGATGATAGAACTTACCGTACTAAGAAGCAGCGTTACAGGTTTGTAACAATATTTTTGTTACTGTTTTCGTTCTTATGTTGTGACGTAGATGACATAACTCGTCCTTTCTTACTTGTGCACACGTTATGTTTCTCGATATGGAATACAGTGAAGTAAAAATTCAAAGTATATTTTCTCTCGTGATTCACGAAACCGTTAATATATGTGTGTTCTCTCTCTCTCTCTCTCTCTCTCTCTCACACACACACACACACACACACACACACACACACACACACACACACAC